>JAKWIY010000922.1:0-41147 GCA_027704805.1 Solanum corneliomulleri
TTCAAGATTTGGGATTCAATAGATTCACACATGCTTTGTTATTCATCACATTTCAGATTCATATTCATTGCAATCTTACAATAAGCACATAGTAGGGTTACAATACTATCAACACATACATTCACTATTAAGAGTTTACTACAAGTAGCATGAAAACCATAACCTACCTCCACCGAAGAATTGAATTCAAACAAGCCAATTCCTCAACATTGATATTCCTCTTCGTTTCTCCTCTCACGTTCAATCTCTCTTTCCCTTGTTCTTTCTGTTTGTTTTATTCAACCTCTCCTTCTCTTACCCTAATTAACATATAATTAAGTGTAAAAAAGGACAATAAACCCACTAATAACTTAAGGTACCTCTTTTAACCCCCAATAATTAGACTTATTAATATTAACCCTCTAACTTTTATAATAAGGAAAGAATAGTCCAATGCGTCCCTTAAAACGTGTAAAGAAATCCTATTCTGCCTGGAATTGCGCAACCTGGTGACGGGCCGTCGTGCCTGCCGACGGTCCGTCACGATGGTCGTCGCAGCCTCCCCAAATCTTTAGGGTGATTTGTGACGGCCCGTCACACCAGTGACGGTCCGTCCTGCACCTCCGTCCTGACGGTCAGAAACTCGTTTCTTGTACCAAATTCTCAAAAGTTGAAGTGTTTTGCAACAGGAACTCACGACGGTTCGTCGTGGGATGTGACGACACGTCCTGCAGGTCCGTCACATTTACAGAGAGTCGATTTTCAGTATCCAATTTCAGAATTCTAAGTATGCTGAAACGATGCACCCTCGACGGGACGTCGTGCCTGTGACGGTCCTCGCAGTGCCCGTGGTCTTTGCCAGTTTTTCCAGAATTAAAATCTGCTGCTCAAAACGAATAAACAGGGGTCGTTACACCAATCCGATCCGCAACCTCATTCCATTAGTTCATCAAGCCTTCTTTATACCAAGGCTTCATCATTAACAGAGAAGTTTAAGGTTTAGATTCAACAGCCTCATCATGCTAATTCATTCACACAATTATATAATCACATCATGCAAGCACACAATTAAGCATATAGAAGACTTTACAATACTATCCAATACATATCATTCTCTATTAAGAGTTTACTATGAGATAGTATAAACCATAACCTACCTCCACCGAAGAATCGTGATCAAGCAATCTACTTCTCAATGCCTTTGCTTTCCTCTTCACTTATCCCTTTCTCGTTCGTTCTTCCCTCTTCTCTCTGTTCTTTCTATTTTTCCTTATTCAAACCCTTTTCTTTTACCCAAAATATCATATAATTAAGTATAAAAGATGATAAAAGTAACCCACTATTTATTTCAAGGTTATCTCCTTTAACCCCCAAGTAATTAAATTATTAACACTAACCCACTAACTTTATAATTATAACAGGAATAATCCAAAACGCCCCTTAAAACTTTTAACAGAAATCTGACCCAGTCAGGGTTACGCAGCCTGTAACGGTCCGTCATGACTGTGACGGTCCGTCCTGCAGGTCCGTCACAAAATTCAGAGAGTTAATTTCTGTGGAAAGGTTATTGACGGTCCGTCGTGCCTACGACGGTCCGTCCTGCAGTTCCGTCACGAAGATCAGAGAGTTAATTCTGTTGAAAGATGTGTGACGGTCCGTCATGCCAACGACGGTCCGTCCTGCCATTCCATCGTGAAGTTCAGAGAGTAGATCTCAGTACCCAAATTTTCAGAATCTAAGTGTTTCGGAATGAGACCCCTTCGATGGTCTGTTGTGCCCATGATGGTCCGTCGTGGGATTCGTCGACCCAGACAGTTATTACCAGAAATAAACTCTATTGCTCAAAACGACTAAACAGGTTGTTACAATAGATACCAATTTACCCATCGTTCGTCCTCGAACGATCACAAGAAGAAACACAAGGGCGAAAGGGAGTACCTGAATTGGTAAACAGGTGTGGGTATCTTTCTTGCATATCAGCCTCCTTATCCCAAGTGGACTCTTCAACTGGTCGATTGTTCCATTGAACTTTGATAGATGCAATCTCCCTTGATCTCAACTTGCGGATTTCTCTATCTAGAATAGCAACAGTCTCCTCCTCATAAGACAAATTATCATCAAGAGGAACTGAATCCCAACGAATAATGTAGTTCCCATCTCCATGGTATTTCTTCAGCATAGACACATGAAATACCGGGTGCTCTCCTGAGAGTCCTGGTGGCAAGGCTAATTCACACGCTACCTCCCCTACTCGCTTAAGTACTTCAAATGGTCCAATATACCTTGGGCTTAGCTTACCTCTTTTACCAAACCGCATCACCCCTTTCATGGGTGAAACCTTCAGCAAGACTTGTTCACCCTCCATGAACTCCAAGTCTCTCAGCTTTCGATCTGCATATTCCTTCTGCCTACTCTGAGCTGCTAAAAGCTTTTCTTGAATAGATTTCACTTTCTCTAATGAATGATCCCTCAAAAGATCATACCCCAAGGTTCTAACCTCAAATGCATCAAACCAACCATGGGGGACCTACATCTCCTCCCATACAGTGCCTCAAATGGAGCCATATCAATACTTGAGTGATAGCTATTATTGTATGAAAACTCTGCTAAGGGTAAGAAGTTATCCCAATGACCGCCAAATTCTATCACACATGCACGAAGCATATCCTCCAACACCTGAATCGGTCTGAGGGTGAAATGCAGTACTAAGATCCAACCAAGTACCTAATTCCGCATGCAATGTTCTCCAAAACTTAGAAGTAAATTGCGTACCTCTCTCTAATATGATGGAAAGTGGAACTCCATGCAATTGAACGATTTCTGAGATATAGAGTTTGGCTAACTTCTCTGCATTGTAAGTCACCTTGACCGAAATGAAGTGAGCAGACTTAGTTAATCTGTCCACAATTACCCAAATAGAATCAAACTTACCCAATGTCTTTGGAAGACCAACCACGAAGTCCATTGCAATTCTTTCCCACTTCCATTCAGGAATGGGCATTCTCTGAAGTGTTCCTCCGGGCCTCTAGTGTTCATATTTTACTTGCTGACTATTTGGACATTTGGCAACAAAATCAACAATGTCACGCTTCATCCTACTCCACCAAAAGTGTTGCTTTAGGTCACGGTACATCTTGGTTGCACCAGGATGTATAGAATATCCTGAACTATGAGCCTCTGTAAGAATAGTGTAGATCAAATCATCAACTCGGGGCACACATACCCTTCCCTTAATTCTCAAAACACCTTCCTCATCAATTATGGCTTCTTTAGCCTCCCCTCGCAACACCATATATCGAATTCGGATCAGTTTCTCATCAGTAAACTGTTTTCCCTTAATCATGTCAAGAAAAGAAGATCTTGCCTCCACACAAGCCAAAAATCCTCCTTTTTCTAGTACTTCAAACCTCATAAAGTCATTAGCCAATGTCTGAACCTCTCTAGCCAATGGGCGTATAGAAACCTGTAAGTGAGCTAGACTTCCCATGCTCCCTGCTTTTCTACTTAAAGCGTCAGCCACCACATTTGCTTTTCCTGGGTGATACAGAATAGTAATATCGTAGTCCTTCAACAGTACCATCCACCTCCTCTGCCTCAAATTCAAGTCTTTCTGGGTAAAGACATACTGTAAACTACGATGATCCGTGTAACTTTCACACTTGACACCAATAGATAATGTCTCCATTGCTTTAATGCAAACACTACCGCAGCCAACTCAAAATTGTGGGTCGGATAATTACGTTCAGCCCTTTAATTGCCTCGAAGCATAAGCAATTACATTCTTCTCTTGCATTAGCACTGCACCCAAACCAGAATAGGATGCATCACAATAAACAATGAATTTTATCTACCCTCTAATTGGCAAGGTAAGAATAGGTGCAGTAGTCAGCAAGGTCTTGAGTTTCTGGAAGCTCTCTTCACATTCGTCCGACCATACAAATGGAATGTTCTCTTAGTCAAATTTGTCAGCGGGAAGCAATGGAAAGAAAATCCCTTGATAAATCGACGTAGTAGCTAGCTAAACCAACAAAGCTCCTTACCTTTGACACATTAGTAGGTCTTACCCATTCCTCACCATTTCAATCTTGGAAGGATCCACCATCACTCCATCCTTAGAAACCACGTGCCCAAAGAAGGACACTGAATCTAGCAAAAACTCACACTTGGAGAATTTGGCATAAAGTTTTTTCTCCCTCAACAACTCCAATACAGTTCCCAAATGCTCCTCGTATTCCTTCTTAATCTTTGAGTATATCAGTATATCATCAATAAATACGATAACAAAGAGATCCAGATATGGCTTAAAAATCCCGTTCATCAAGTTCATGAAAGAAGTAAGGGCATTCGTAAGACCAAAAGACATCACTACGAATTCGTAATGCCCATACCTGGTTCGAAAAGCAGTCTTTGGCACATCTGTTGCCCGTATTTTCAATTGATGATAACCGGATCTCAAGTCAATCTTAGAGAAGACACAAGCACCTTGTAACTGATCGAACAAATAATCAATGCGAGAAATGGTGTACTTGTTCTTAATAGTTACCTTGTTTAGTTGCCTGTAGTCTATGCACATCCGAAAACTCTCATCCTTCTTCTTCACAAATAAAACAGGAGCACCCCAAGGGGAAGCGCTTGGTCTAATGAAGCCTTTACCTAACAACTCTTGAAGTTGGGCCCTTAACTCCCTTAACTCAGCGGGAGCCAATCTATAAGGGGGTATGAAAATGGGGCGAGTACCCGGCTCTAGATTAATGCAAAAGTCGATATCCCTATCCGGTGGCATACCAGGAAGGTCTGCAGGAACACATCCAAAAACTCACGGACTATCGAAACCGACTCAATTGAAGGTACTTGGGTAGTATCATCCCTGAGGTATGCCAAGAAAGATAAACACCCTTTACTAACCATTCTCTTAGCACGAAGAAAGGAGATGATACGAACTGGAGTGGAAGTGTAGTCACCCTCCCACACTAACGGATCTGTCCCAGGCTTGACCAACGTTACAGTTTTAGCATACATCTAAGATTGCAAAATTTGGAGAAAGCCAAGTCAACCCAGAATTACATCGAAATCAACCATTTCTAAGATAACCAAGTCTACATGAGTGCTGCTCCCCACAAAAGTTACAAGACAAGACCTATACACCTTTTCAACTATTACAGACTCACCCACCGGAGTAGAAACACGAATAGGCATGTCAAGCAATTCACAATGTAAATTAAAACCAGTAGCAAATGAGGAAGATACATATGAAAATGTGGAGCCAGCATCAAATAATACAGAATCCATGCAATCACAAACCAAAAGATTACCTGTGATAACAGCATCAGATGTCTCCGCTTCAGACCTCCCGGGAAAGTATAACAATGGGCCCTATCACCTGTCTGCCGTTGCCCCTACATGTTGTGCTGTAGTAGCTCCAGTTTGCCCGTCACCCCAGCCGTTTTGGTGACCACCATTACCTCGTCCACCACATCCTCCAGAATGACGGCCTCTTCCATGACCACCTCTACCTCTGACTATTGGGGGTCTGTAACTCTGTTTTGGACAATACCTCCTAATGTGTCCAGTCTCCCCACATCCATAACACTCTATGGATTCAATCATAGGTCTCTGTGAGAAAGACGAAGTCTGGGGGTAACCTCCAAACTCAGAGGAATGTTGGCTGGTCTGCGATGGACCCCCAGCTACAGCCTGCAGTGAAGACTGAATAGGTCGGGCTGGGTAACCTCCTGAACCCTGCCCTCTATAGTAAGAACTATTAAACTCACCTCCCTTACTAAACTTCTTAGATGTAGATGCCATGGTGAAGTCGTCTGGCTTCACCCCCTCCACTTCTATCACAAAATCTACCACCTCCTGAAAGGCTTTTGCTGCAGCAGCTACCTGTAAGGCTGAAATCTGCAAATCTGACCTCAATCTCTTCACGAAACGACGAATCCGCTCTTGTGTACTGAAGCAAACTTGGGTGGCATACCTGGATAGCTCGCGAAACTTAGCCTCATAAGCAATAACCAACATCCTGCCTTGCTCTAGGCTTAGGAACTCATCTCTCCTCCTATCCCTCAAAGTCCGGGGTATATACTTCTCCATAAATAAGCTAGAGAATGACGCCCAAGTCATAGGTTGTGCCCGTGCTGGTTGACACTCAACATATGACCGCCACCACATTTTGGCGTTCCCTTGAAACTGATAGGTCACAAACTCAACACCAAATCGTTCTACTATGCCCATCTTATGTAGCAACTCATGACAATCACCCAGAAAGTCGTAGGCATCCTCAGATTCAGCACCCTTGAAGACTGGAGGTTTCAACTTCAGTTATTTAGTGAAAAGTTCATGCTGATCACTCGTCATTATAGGCCCCGTAGTCAATCGAGGAAACGTGCCTATTTCCAATGAGGCAACCATACGGGGAGCCTCAGTAGCGGCATGTTGTACTCTCGGAACCTGAGGTACTGGTGCAGAAAACACTGGAGGTGTCTGGCCTTGATCAGATAACCCGCTAAGATAAGCAAGAACCTGGTTAATCATCTCTGGGGTAGGTTGGGGTGGTAATTCCTCATTCTGCACTTGCTCATTTTCCTCTTCCTCACCCTCTCTTTCTGCCTCATAAGTCAGTGGAGGAGTCACCGCCCTAGTACCAGATGGCCAGGTGCTTGTCCTCTTCCTCTAGAGTAAGTCCTCCAGCGACCTCTACCACGACCTCTTGCCACTGCTCCTCTTCGAGCTACAACCCGAGTGGCTGGCTCAGATGCATCTTGCCTTGCCGGTGTTGATGTTGGCGCAGTTGTTGATCTAGCTCTAACCATCTGCGAAATAGAGTGAAGATGGTCAGATACCAATTTGTATCACCTAGATACCAATTGGATCCAAGTAATAGCACGAAAGAAAGAAAGAATGGAATTTTCCTGAAATCCTATAGCCTCTCAAAGAAAAGTAAAGGCGTCCCCCTACCGTTCCTTAAAACTCTACTAGACTCGTTCTTGTGTGATGAGACCAACGAACCTAAGGCTCTGATACCTAGTTTGTCACGACCCAAAACGAGCCGCGAGTGGCACCCACACTTATCCTACTATGTGAGCGAACCAATAAATCTAAACCCCAACATTTCAACCATAATAAACAGAATATTATGCAGAAGACTTTAAACTCATTAATATAACCAATAAATAATTTCTAAAATTTATTAACTATTATCCTCAAAATCTGGAAGTCATCACCACAAGAACATCTATCCTCAAATTACTAAATCTAAGAGTATCTAAGAAGCTAAAATAAGTAAACAGGTGGTCCATGTCCGAACTTCAAGGACATCAAGACATGAATGAGAGAGACTCCAGTCCGAGCTAGGAACAATAGCTCACCCTGAAATCTGATATGCTGAAGACTGGCTAGAGTTGCGGACGAGTTGAAGACGATGGCACGTTTGCTGCACTCCATAAATAATCACAGAAAAACAAATACAAGTAGGGGTCAGTACAAGACACAAGTACTGAGTAGGTATCATCGGCCAACTCAAAATAGAAAGCAATATATATAGAATAATAACATAAAATCGACTAAATACTTAACAGGTGATAACAACAAGTATAAGAATCATTTGCAACAACATCAAACACATCTATGAGGACTCAAGCCTTCACACCATACTCATTAGGGAAATAGGTTTCTATTGTAATTTGAATATATTAGCATAATTCAAGATTCATTCTCTTTATTCCTCTTGTGTCGGTACGTGACACTCCGATCCCCTCAATATTCATTCTCTTTTATTATCCTTGTGTCGGAACGTGACACTCCAATCCCCTACTATCCTGGTGTCGGAACGTGACACTCCGATCCCCTACTATCCTGGTGTCGGAACGTGACACTCCGATCCCATACTATCCTAGTGTCGGAACGTGACACTCCGATCCACTACTATCCTGTTGTAGAAATGTGACACTCCGATCCACTACTATCCTGGTGTCGGAACGTGACACTCCGATCCCCTAATTCTACGTGTCGGTTCGTGACACCCGATCCATCAACCTCATTCCTTTAGTTCATCAAGCCTTCTTTTATACCAAGGCTTCATCATTAACAGAGAAGTTTTAAGGTTTAAGATTCAACAGCCTCATCATACTAATTAATCACAATTATATAATCACATCATGCAAGCACACAATTAAGCATATAGAAGACTTTACAATACTACACAATGCATATCATTCGCTATTAAGAGTTTACTATGAGATAGTATAAACCATAACCTACCTCCACCGAAGAATCGTGATCAAGCAATCTACTTCTCAATGCCTTTACTTTCCTCTTCACTTCTCCCTCTCTCGTTCGTTCTTCCCTCTTCTCTCTGTTCTCTCTATTTTTCCTTATTCAAACACTTTTCTTTTACCCTAATTATCATATAATTAAGTATAAAAGATGATAAAAGTAACCCACTATTTATTTCAAGGTTATCTCCTTTAACCCCCAAGTAATTAAATTATTAACACTAACCCACTAACTTTATAATTATAGCAGGAATAGTCCAAACGCCCCTTAAAACTTTTAACAGAAATCCGACCCAGTCTGGGTTACGCAGCCTGTGACGGTCCGTCATGACTGTGACGGTCTGTCCTGCAGGTCCGTCACAAAGTTCAGATAGTTAATTTCTGTGGAAAGATTTGTGATGGTCCGTCGTGCCTACGACGGTCCGTCCTACAGTTCCGTCACGAAGATCAGAGAGTAAATCATGTGGAAAGATGTGTGATAGTCCGTCGTGCCAACGACGGTCCGTCCTGCCATTCCGTCATGAAGTTTAGAGAGTCGATCTCAGTACCCAAATTTTCAGAATCTAAGTGTTTTGGAACGAGACCACTCGACGATCCGTCGTGGGATCCGTCGACCCAGACAGTTATTACCAGAAATAAACTCTACTGCTCATAACGACTAAACAGGTCGTTACAAAACAAGAATATCATCAATATAAACAATAATAAAATCCATATAGGAATTAAAAATATCATTCATAATTTTTTGAAATTCCGACGGTGCGTTTTTTAATCCAAAAGGCATAATATTCGTTTCGTATTGACCGAAAAGAACATTAAAAGCAGTTTTATAAGTATGTTCTTAAAAAATTGAATCTGCCAATGTCCTGATTTTAAGTCAAAATTTTGAAAATATATTAGCATCATATAATCTGGAAAGTAGATCTTTTTATTAGGAATAGGATACCTTATCCATTTTAAAACTTTGTTTAAAGGTTTGTAATTTATTACCAACCTGGGAACAGCTCTTTCTTGTTCTGCAGCTTTATTAACATAAATGCAGTACAAGACCATGGAGATTTAGAGGGTCTTGTAAGTCCCTTTAATAATAAATTATCAATTTCTTTTTTGCGGAAATCGACTAATTCAGAATTCATTTGATAGGGGTGAGATTTTGTGGGAATATTTGATTCATGAAAAGAATCTTTATATGGCAAAGTCACAATATGCTTTTTCCTGTCCCAAAAAGCATTTGGATGATTTGCACAAATATTAGAAGCAATTTTTCCAGATATCAATTTAATTTTTTCCTGGACTTTAGGGGATTGTAAAGATTCTGAAATATTCAGACTGTATATTTCCATTTGTAAAGACTCAATATGTTTTTTGCTTTAAATGAATCAAAGAGTTAATATCTCTAGTAACTGGTTCAGTTATAAACTCAAAATTAATGGTATTACCATTATAATTTGCTGTAAAACCTTTTGCATTTAATTTTGAAAAAGGATAAATAGCATTTATAAAAGGAGTACCAAGGAGCTGATTTTCAATATTATCACTTGGTTTAGAAAAATCATTTGTAATTGGTTTTGAACCTAAACCGGACAACTTTTTGTCAAGAAGATCTTCAACTTCTTTATAAAAAGATTTAACTTTAAAATCAGAAGTATCAACAGGACGTTGAAGATGTGTAGGAACATCAAAAAGAGTTTTAGAAGTAGAGGCTTTATCTTCTTTGGGAGCTTTTTGAAATTCTTTGACCAATTTAATTAAATCATCTAATTTTTTGTCCAAAGAACTAATATGCTCACCAAGAACTTTAACATAAAGACTTAAATAATTATTTTGAGAAATAAGGTTATTAACCTCTTGAACAGTAATCTGAGCAACATCTGTTTGAATAAACTTTTGAAAAGCAGAAAAAGTTAACTCTGTATTATTTGGCAAGATAAAAGGAGCTTGGGGAGGGTAAATAGCCTTTGTGATAGTACCATGACTCTCTCTAAAAGTCCTTTCAATAACCTTAATATACAAAGGTAAATAAGTGGCTATAAACCAAGGAACAAAATAAATAATTTTGTTATGTAAAATACAAGTTTCATAAAAATCTTGAGAAATATTATTTAAATCATTTTCTTTATAAGTTTCAAAAAACCAAGTTCTAAACTGGTTCCATTTTTTATTATAAAATTCTTTTTGAATATGTTTTCTTGCCAGGGATCCTGGACTAAAATCAATGAGTCGATTAATCATAATTAAACATCATTGAGATCTGTTGATTTATCAACACTGAAATCCATTTCTGACTGAGCACGACCATCCAGATCTAGCTTTAGCATATGACCAAGTTATACTTTGAAACGTATTATAGTTATGTTAAAAGTCTTATCCTAAGTTTCGGCTGTATGGTAATCTTTTACTCGAGCATGGAGTTTGTCTAAAATATCAATAGATAGCAGTTCTAACAAGGGTTTCAGGCTGCCCCTTTCATCATTTTAACGGGGACTTACAATACCACATGCTCGCTATCATTGATATTCAAGACTTGCCACCACCTCAAAACCAAGTCAAAACTTGTGATAAGAGATTTAAGAACTATAATAAGAGTTCATTATAACTTAGTTAGATCTAGATATTAAACAAGAACATCATGCAGAACTTATGAAGCTAGCATAGATATGAAACTAACTTAGCCGGCCATATAGGCGGCAATCACAAAAGATAATAAAAATAAGAAAGAAATAATTTAATACCTTAAGGAAATTCTTCAAACCAAAGCTTTTATTATATCACACTAGAATATTTTTACAATAGAGAGAGGAGAGAGAAAGATGAAAACTTAAAACTAAACTTCCGAAGACTTGCTTTTCAAATGAGAAAGAGTCTTCTTTTATAGACAAAGAAAAGTAAAATGGACCCTAAAAGTGGGTCCTACAATAATAATGGACCAAATGTGGGTCCTACAATAATAATGCTTTAAACTATTTTTGATAAGAATGAATCAGATTTTAAATCT
The DNA here is from genome assembly GCA_027704805.1 of Solanum corneliomulleri. Lineage (NCBI taxonomy): Eukaryota > Viridiplantae > Streptophyta > Magnoliopsida > Solanales > Solanaceae > Solanum > Solanum corneliomulleri. The sequence continues at coordinate 11,248 of JAKWIY010000922.1, forward strand.
TATCATATCTTATCTTTTCCCTTTATCTTTTTAATTATCGTGCTTTCCTGATCTTTAATTGAGGCTAGAAAATCTTCCACTTTGTTCAATTGACTTTCAGTCAATTTAGTATCTTGATTCATTGATTGTGCATCAGTGGTATTACCACTATGTCCACTCTTCATTGATGTGTCTGATTTATCAAAGTCTGAAATACTTTCCATTAAGTTCTTCTTGACTTCTTCTAGATAGTCATTAATCATTTCTTGTTTATTTCCATCTTGAATGGAAATCCTTCTTGCAATATGTTTAATGGAGCTCCCAGCAGTTAACCCCCTTTTTGGAGAGTCTTGATATGCCTGGATAGTCTTAGTGATTTGATCAATAAGTTCTTGGCCATATATTTGACCAGTTGTAGGATCATCTCTATTTAGTTTTTCCCAGAAATTATGGAAATATTTGCGATATAAACAAGGAATATTCTCATTCGGGGTATAACCCACTTCTGGAACCCATTTATGGATCCAAGGTATAGAAAATTCAATAAAGAAGTACATCTGATCAATTTGTTCTATGTTTGGAACATGATCTTGTACAAACAAATTCATCAAGAAGGGGGAAATCTTCACCCATTGTTTATATAATGTTAAGAAATTATAAGGTAATATCTTCTTTGTTGGCCCATGAAGAGCCCACCAGTTTATTTTCTAATTGAGAGGTTGAAAACCTTAAAAAAGAGATTAAATCTTTAAAACAAAATCAGTTGATTAACGATCATAGAATTTCTCAATTAGAAAATAATATTTCTAATGATGTTTCTATTTCTGAAAAAGGGAAAGATGTTTTGGATGATGATAATACTGAATCCCAAAACCCTAAATTTCTTGGAATGATGCAAATTGTTACTGCTCATCGTTGGTATATAAATTGTACCATTCTAGTTAATAATGATTTTAAGAATTCCAGTATTGCTATGATTGATAGTGGTGCTGATGTTAGTTGCATTCAAGAAGGACTAATTCCTTCAAGATATTTTGAAAAAACTACGCATGTTGTTAAATCTGCATCAAATCATGCTTTAGATATCAAATATAAATTGTCTAATACTTGTATTTGCCAGAGTAAAGTTTGTATTCCTCACTTTTTCTTCCTAGTTAAAAATCAATTATATCCACCAAATATGCTTCGTACTCATTCTATAAATGCTATTTATCCTTTTTCAAAATTAAATGCAAAAGGTTTTACAGCAAATTATAATGGCAAAACCATTAATTTTGAGTTTATAACTTAACCAGTTACTAGAGATATTAACTCTTTGATTCATTTAAAACAAAAACATATTGAGTCTTTACAAATGGAAATATGCAGTCTGAATATTTCAGAATCTTTACAATCCCCTAAAGTCCCGGAAAAAATTAAATTGATTTCTGGAAAAATTGCTTCTAATATTTGTGCAGATCATCCAAATGCTTTTTGGGACAGGAAAAAGCATATTGTGACTTTGCCATATGAACATTTTTTTGATGAATCAAATATTCCAACAAAATCTCGCCCCTGTCAAATGAATTCTGAATTAGTCGATTTCTGTAAAAAAGAAATTATTAATTTATTATCAAAGGGACTTATAAAACCCTCTAAATCTCCATGGTCTTGTACTACATTTTATGTTAATAAAGCTGCAGAACAAGAAAGAGGTGTTCCCAGGATGGTAATAAATTACAAACCTTTAAACAAAGTTTTAAAATGGATTAGGTATCCTATTCCTAATAAAAAAGATCTTCTTTTCAGATTATATGATGTCAATATATTTTTAAAATTTGATTTAAAATCAGGATATTGGCAGATTCAAATTCTTAAAGAACATACTTATAAAACTGCGTTTAATGTTCCTTTCGGTCAATACGAATAAAATGTTATGCCTTTTGGATTAAAAAACGCACCATCGGAATTTCAAAAAATTATGAATGATATTTTTAATACCTATATGGATTTAATTATTGTTTATATTGATGATATTCTTGTTTATTCTAAAACATTAGAATCTCATATAAAGCATCTTGATATTTTCAAGAATATTGTTATACAAAATTGTTTGGTTATATACAAGACCAAAATGAGTCTTTTCCAAACAAATGTAAGATTTTTGGGTCATCAGATTTGCCAAGGGAGAATTACTCAAATTCAAAAATCTATAGATTTTGCATCAAAATTTCCTGATGAAATTATTGATAAAATGATATACCGTGGTTTCACGGTATAATTAATACTTTTTCCTTAAGTTTAGTGTGTCCGAAAGCCTTTTTGTGCTAATTTTTATATAAGTTTCTCTTTGTTTTGCGAGAAATATGTCCAAAGCTGAATGCGGAGAGTTTGAGCGAAAAAATGCAGAAAAGACCACCTACGGAGCTTATGACGGTCCGTCGTGCCTGTGACGGTCCGTAGGTGGCAGCGCAGTACAGCTGCTGAAGGAAGATGGGGAAGTCTGACCAAGTGTTGGATTACGAAGCTTGTGACGGTCCGTCATGGATATGACGGTCCGTCCTGCAGGTTCGTTGTGAAGATCAGAGAAGTGATCCCAGTACCCAGATTCCAAGAGTTGAAGTATTTTGAAACGAAGACCCTAGACGGACCGTTGTTCCTATGACGGTCCGTCATACTTGCCGTTGAGGGGAATGAAGAGAGCAGCAGAAGAAATTGCTAAGTATGGGACGACGGAGTCCATGATGGTCCGTCACGACCACGATGGTCCATCGCGAGGTCCGTCGACCCAGCCGCGTTTTGGCAGATTTCCAGTAATTAGAATCCTTGTTTGATTAGGTTTTTTATTTTTTATAAATAGTTCGAAAAACCTCGTTTTTGAGGTTAGACTCTGCTAGATTAGACATCATATTATTAGACTTTGTGTATTAGTGTTTGATTTTTTGGAGATTCTTACAAGTGATTTTTGGTGATTAATCAAGCAAACTTTTGGACTTTATTCTTTCTCATTGAAGTAAGTACATGAATTCTTATTTAATATATTTGAATACTGTGTTTATGGCTATGAGTAACTAAACCCCATAACTAGGGTTGTGGGAACCATAGGCAAATAATGAGATAAACCCTAGCTAAAATAACAATTCTAGAATAGTGTCTTGCATGTATTAATAATTCTTTCGCTTAGAAGTCTTTTTAACGGATGATCAACATTAGAACTCGCCTTAATGCTACTTGCCGGACCAAGGAGGTAGATAATAGGAAAAGAATTATTAACATAGATTTAGTGTATACTATCTAATAGGCTAGTATTGATTGGTACGAGGTAATAACTTAGTCAAATATCGAATCCGATTCTTAATATGAGGTAAGGATAAGGGTTAGGATAGCAACACACGTAGCCGGACCAAGGTGCGGAGTGAGATTTTCTAGATGCCAGACCAAGGATTTAGAAATACATAACTTATCACTTTGCATGCAAGATACTAGGAAAGAATTGTTATAGTTAGAGTTATCAAGTTATGAGCCAGTGGGGAACACGTAAACCCTAGTTACTTTGATAAATTAATTGAAACTCAACATTAAAAGCTGTCAAGTGTCTCTTTCAAGTTCGTTATTTATTTTCACTTATTTAGAGAAAGAACCCCCCTCTTTATATTTTTACTTTCCAAGAAAGTTATCGACCAAACGATAGTAATAATAGGTTAAAGGTAAGTCTAGACTATTTTCCTCGTGGGAATGATCCCAACCTCACTAGTTGGGTTAGTTACTTGACACGACTACTTTACTTCTCATTTGAGAAGTAAGTTTGAGCGTATCAAATTTTGGCGCCGCTGCCGGGGAATTTAGCTTTTAGATTAACTTGAACTTATTAATAAAGTTTAGTTGATATTTTCTTGATTTTACTTTGTTTTATTGTTTTTGATTTCCTTTCAGAACTATCCTCCTTGTATGCCAAATACACGGAGAGGAAGAGAACCCTTGTTTCCCTATGATCACGAGCTAGAGCGTACACTGTGCAATATGAATCGAAACTTGGGATTAAATGATGAGGATCCAAACCAGAACATCCCAGATCCAGTGGATGTTCATGGTCAGATGTTACCCGACGCTCCGGGTGAATATCAACAGAGGGGACAAAATCCCGCTCCACGGCCTCAAGCATACTACAGAGGGTATGATAACATAGCATACTCGGATGGGTCACTTGTCTTGCCCCCTCTACCCACAGGCCACACTTTTGTGGTAACTAGTAGCCTGATGCAAATGCTCACTATCAGAGGTTTATTTTCAGGGCTACCTTCTGAGGATCCACATGCCCATATAGCTAAGGTAGGGGCAGTGTGTAAAAGTTGTGTGGGGAGGCCTGATTTGGATCTAGATGTGATAGGGCTCAGAGTGTTTCCTCTCTCACTGACGGGAGAGGCTGCTATGTGGTTCACTGAGCTCCCATACAACTCCATCTTCACTTGGAACCAACTACGGGATGTCTTCTTAGCACGCTACTATGCGGTCTCCAAGAAATTAAACCACAAAGACAGGGGAACAACTTTGTGGCACTACCAGGAGAGTGAGTTAGTAGTTCTTGGGATAGATTCACCTCATTCTTGAGAAGTGTTCCAAATCACCGCATAGATGATGAGTCACTGAAAGAATACTTCTATCGGGGATAGGATGATAACAACAAAGCAGTGTTGGAAACTATAGCAGGTGGATCTTATGGAGAATGCCCTTATGCTGAGATTGCAGAAAAACTAGAGAAAATCTCCCGAAATAACAAAGCTTGGAGTACTAGGAAGTCCGATACAGGAAGAAACACCTTGGCAGTGCAGTCCACTCACAACCCAGCCACAGATGAGATTCGTGAAGAAATGGCTCAGATGAGATGTGAGCTTGGGTTGGTACTAAAACATGTCACTGGGGGTGCAGAAAAGGTAAATGCAGTCAACTACCTGGCTAAACCACCACCTCCAAACGATGAGTGTTATTATGTGGAGGGCACTTATGCAGTAAATGAGCAGATGGGGGTTTTCCGACCAAGCGCCCCAGGCGCAAATCAGGATAATTGGCGCCAAGGTCAAGGGAACCAAGGTCGGAACTATGGTAATTACAACCGCGAGGGTCATTATGACCGAGATGGTAACCCCGACAAACACTTCAACAGGAGTAACTACGGTAACAGAAATGATAGGAATGGGCCCTATATCCCTCCCCAAAATCGTGAAGTTACTCCTAGGGATGGTGGAGATAGTATGGCGCTAGTTGAGGATATGTTGCACAAAATGATGAGCAGATTCGATGATAGTGATGAGAACATCAAAGAGTTAAGGGGTGACTTAGCTAGTATTGGGCAAAAAGTTGATACACATGCAATTTCGATTAAGCAGATTGAATTGCAAATGGCCCAATTATCTGCGACAATATACACACTGCAACCGGGCACTCTTCCTAGCAACACTGTCCAAAATCCAACTAATAACGCGCACTGTATGGCAATCACTACTCGGGGTGGTAAGCAAACCATTGACGCACCTATGCCATCTACTGAGGAAAATGTGAGAAAGGATAATGATAATGTGAAAAAGGGCAATGGTGAAGCAGAGGAAAGTAATGGAAAAGATGCAGAAATACCTATGAAGGTAATCCCCATGCCTAGGCCACCACCACCTTTCCCCCAGAGATTAGTGAAAAAGACTGAGGATGGTAAATACCGGCGCTTCATAACAATGTTGAAGCAGCTTTCTATCAATATCCTTTGGTAGAAGCCCTAGAACAAATGCCCGGTTATGCCAAATTTATGAAAGATCTGGTCACCAAGAAAAGATCGGTCACTTTCGAGGATGATGATAGACTGCAGCATTGTAGTGATATTGCTACAAGATCCCTCGTACAAAAGAAAGAAGATCCGGGTGCATTCACTATTCCTTGTACAGTTGGGTCATTACATTTTGCGAAAGCATTATGTGATCTTGGGGCAAGCATAAATCTCATGCCCCTCTCGATTTACAAGAAGTTGGGTTTGGGGGATCCAAAACCCACTGCGATGCGGCTACTGATGGCTGATCAGACAGTGAAACGGTCTATAGGAATACTTCATGATGTGCTAGTAAAAGTGGAGTCCTTCATCTTTCCGACTGATTTTGTTATTCTTGATTGTGAGGTTGATTTTGAAGTGCCTATTATCCTTGGGAGGCCATTCCTAGATACAGGTAGAGCCTTAGTTGATATGGAGAAGGGACAGATGACATTTCGGTTGAATAATGAAGAAGCGACCTTCAACATTTGTAAGACCATGAGGCAGATGCCATATCCCACAAGGAAGAGATGAAGAAAGAGTATGAACAAAAAACTGCAAAACAAGAGTGTATGGTTGGAGACTTGGTGCTTGTAGACCGTTCTGGGTCACCTTGTCTTCCGGGCAAGCTCAAGTCCAAATGGACTGGACCTTACTTGATTACCCAAGTATTACCTCATGGAGCAGTGGAGTGAAAAGCCAAGGAGGGAGTGCGCTTTAAGAGGAATAGAGATAGAATAAAACTCTATTTTGGGCATAAAGCATCAGGGAAAGAAGCGATAGAGGCATACCATCTTGATGAAGTCTGAGTAATCGAGTGTCCCCAGTCTTGCCGCGACATTAAATCAGGCGCTTGTTGGGATGCAACCCAATACTTATCGTCTTTTTAGTAATGGTAGCATTTTTCTATTAATGGGTTTAAAATTTGCAGGCACATCACCAGGGAATTCTACAGAAAATTACTCTGCAGCAGTCACTGACGGACACATCGATGGACCGTTGCACTTTCGACGGACCGTCATATACATCTGTCGTACCAGGTACGCTTTTCTGCTATTTTGAAATTAGGGCACACACGACGGAACCAACGACAAGTCGTCACAACTGCGACGGACCGTCGTCGGGGAACCGTCGCGTGATTAATGAATTATACCCGACCCGGCTAGACCCTTTTCAAAATCTGACCGTTTAAACACCCCAACCCCTCATTTTCACCCCATTCATTCACTATTCCTCTCATCTCCCCTCACTTTTCAACTTCCACATTTCCCTCTCACTGATCATTACCCCCACAATTCTCCAAAGCCTTAAAACTATCATCTACTAGTCGGAGCTGCTGCTGAAGGTGTCTACCCTGCAAACTGAGTCATTGTCCATTTGTTTTTTCTCCATTTCTAAGGTATGTGTCTCTAAATTTATACTCATTTATCTTGTATTTTTGTTTATTAGTTAGTATTAGCTTAGTTCTTAGTCGTATTTTGTTTCCTTTATATGATTATGTCTAAACCTAGGCTCAAACTGTTCGAATTTGCCATGTTGACAACCCTAGACATAGGTGATTTTGCATTAATAGTTTCCTAGGTAGTTGGGATAGACACATATAGGTCCACAACACTACAAGACCATGTGGGTTCATCGGGGTTGCTTAGGGTACCTACAGTTCTGTCTCTATCATTCCGAACGAGACCCTGATGACGGACCATCGTAGCTACGACGGACCGTTGTAGGGTCCGTTGCACAAGCCATAGCACCCCTGTCCTACTGGACACATGTGACGGATCGTCGTCCTTGCGACGGTCCGTCCTGCATAACCGTCTTGCTAGACAGAGACTAGTTTCCAGGGGTCTCCATTTTTTCCAAGTGTCCTTCAACGGAAACTTGTGACGGACCGTCGTACCCACGACGGTCCGTCCTGCATGACCGTCATACCGGTCAGAGACCCCTCTTCTAAGGGTCTCCATTTTTTTTCCAAGTGTCCTTCAACGGACACTTGTGACAGACCGTCGTACCTACGACGTTCCGTCCTGCATGACCGTCATACTGGTTAGAGACCCCTCTCCTAAGGGTCTCCATTTTTTTCCAAGTGTCCTTCAACGGACACTTGTGACGGACCGTCGTACCCACGATGGTCCGTCCTGCATGACTGTCATACCGGTCAGAGATCCCTCTCCTAAGGGTCTCCATTTTTTTTCCAAGTGTCCTTCAACGGACACTTGTGACGGACCGTCGTACCCACGACGGTCCGTCCTGCATGACCGTCATACCGGTCAGAGACCCCTCTCCTAAGGGTCTCCATTTTTTTCCCCAAGTGTCCTACGACGGAAACTTGTGACGGACCGTCATACTTGTGACGGTCATGCTAGTTAGAGACCTTCTTTCAGGGTTCTCTATTTATACAGAGTCCAAGTACATCACGACGGACCTCACGACGGTCCGTCATAGTCATGACGAGCCGTCACCTGGCCCGTCGTGTGTCACTGTTTATACAGCATTTACATATTATTTTCACTGTTTTCTATCGTATGGTTTCGCTTGTCTTGTTTGCCACTACTCGTACTAATAGTGATCCTTTGCAGGTACTATCTACTATGGCACCCAAGCAAGACCGAACCTACGCACGCGGGCGATCAAAGTCTGTTGCCCCGTCTGCACGCTTGATCATCGGCTCTGATGATGAGCGTGACCCTGAGTACGTGCCCCCAAGCACTTCCACAACTTCCCGTGTTGCACGTGCTCCCAGAGCCACAGCCACTAAGGTGGCGTCCGGCGTAGTCACTGCCTCCCAGTCTGATGAGGAGCGCACACTGACCGGCACACCCTCTGGGTCGGCCACAAATGAGGAAGGAGCGTCTGGCTCCTTAGGAGTATCATGGTCTGAGGAAGCCTCTGGCTCTGCTGAGGTTCCTACACCCGCCACCGCTGCAGCGTCGGCCTCGTCTGATGAGGCTGACAATTTAGACTCTACATCCGGCGCACCAGCCCAGGTCCCCACCCCAGCCTCTGACCAGCCAAACCGGTGGGGTGTCGACGGCCAGTTTCAAGTTTACTCCGACGCCAAGTTCCTGACTGATAAAGGATTAATGACTCGGACACTCACCTTGGAGCGTCGGGTACTTACAGGGAGTCTCCCAACAATGTCGTAGATCCATAACCTCTTCACTAGGCATCGCTTAGAGTGGACATCACGTCCGTTGGGACGATACATCGAGGAAATGGTCCGAGAGTTCTACGCATCCTATGTAGCGACTCTCCGATCACAGATCGATAGGCGGGCTGCCCCCGCTAAACAGGCCCCACTTGAGCAGGTCCGAGTCCGGGGTGTGCAGGATGACATTTCCCTACCAGCCATCCGCCAGTTTCTATACGGCGAGAGTGTTGATGCCACTCGGACTCCACACACTGCCGGCTTTGACTACCGCTGGCAGATAGTGAAGGATGGCCAGTTCCTATGTGAGCCAGCACTGAGAGAGACCACCAAGAGGTGGATGGCTCTGCACCTATCAGTCGACGGAGAGGGTGCCGATTGGGTCACTGAGTCGAAGGGGGCCATCAAGAAGGCCAACCTCACGTTCGTCGCAAAGTTCTTGTGGCTTCTCGTCCTTCACTGCCTTTCCCCCACAGCTGCTGATAACATCGTCACCTGGGATCGAGCAGTGTTGATGGCGGCGATGATAGCCGGATTCGAGGTGGACTTTGCATGGCTTCTCCAGGAAGTCATGCACGAGAGGGCATTCAAGGTCACTACTACCTACCCCTTCCCATGTATGATCCTTGCCCTTTGCAGATCCGCACGTATGCCCATATGGCACATAGATCAGTTGAAGACCCTGCAGGGCACCGTTAACGTCGGCCTCATCAGAGACGAGGCCAATGAGTTGGCGCCATGCAGAGGGCCCCGTCTAGAGCTGCCCCCTCTTACTGATGATCTTGTGGATACGGTTGCCCAGGCTGGCACAGCTACACAGGCATCCACTGACACTACCCGGTCGAGTCTATCCCGGGTAGTAGCACAGCCCTGAGCTCCTCTCACACAACCCCTCTACCGTTACTGGCCTTGCTTGCTAGGGTCCAAAAACTGGAGGCACAAATGGACACTCTTCTGCATCATATCCAGCCGTGGATGCAGAAGTCTATTACTGAGTCTGAAGCGCGTATGGAGAGGAAGATGCAGCGGAAGATTGCTGAGGTTAACCAGCGCCTAGATGCCTTTGAGTTGAGAGTGTTAGCTCGACCAGCCCTTCCGGTAGATGTGTCGACTCTTCAGGCTGCAGTCGACAGTCTTCGTGCAGACATCGCCACGATACTAGCGGCGAGGGTGCTGGATTCTGAGGCCCCTTCTGTCCAGCCTGCTAAGGAAACAGTATTGGCAGCCCTGTTTACTACTTCCGAAATTCCACCACCTCCCCCTCCAGAGAGTACCAAGAGGCGTAGGGGTCGAGCAGAGGATGAGGCGCGAGCAAGGAAAAAGGAGCGCGAGAGATGGAGGCTGCGAGGAGAGCCTCACTTGCTGAGGCGGAGGCACACCAAATCAGAGCATCGCAGATAGCGGCTGGGGCATCTAGCTCCCGCACTGTAGAGACAGCAGGAGGCACTACTGATGGTGCGGTTGCTGCTGAGGACACCACTGAGGGTATCCATATTGCAGAGGACGTGGGTTCCGAGAAACTAGACCCACCAGCTTGCTGATCGACGGCGCTATGTGCCACAGGTTTGATTTACCTACCACTCTAATATTTAGATTCTTTATGCATTGGGGACAATTGCATGCTTTTTTGTTGGGGGTGGGGTAAATGGAAAGTGAGGGTTAGGGTGAAGTCTGAGTAGCCCAACTCACTATCCCCTTTTGGGGTTTTCTTGCTTGTGTTCTTTTTCCCCAAAAGACTGATTACTTTTTCTGTTGAACCGGCACGTTACATCTTTTGTACATATTTTTACTCTGAAGCATGATGGCTAAAATGATATCCTGATAAAACTAGAAAATGTTACATGACTAGGCGTAGTAACTAATAATTGTGTGGCTCTAAACATGAAATAGAGTTACACTATTGCATTACCCTACATCTTCAAGTCGAACTAGGTGTCTGATAATCTGGTATAGTAATGAGATGTCAAGTGAGTGTGAGGAAATTTGAATAGTCCACTATTGGTACTGAGCTAGAACTTGCCTGGTTAGTCCTGCTAAAAGTAAGTTGTAACAGACAATTAGGAAAGGATCATAGGCCCTTATTCAAAATAGCCCATTTCTAGCCTAAATAAAAGAAACCAAATGAAAGTTATCCTTCTTTGATCCAAATAATTTGAGATTAAAATTAGACCTTTCTTTTTAACCCCAACTGATCTTTTCTGGGAACAATATGTTGGCCCTGGTCCCTCCTTGGACATGTGCACCTCAGCTTATGCCTAAAGCATAAGTTGAGGGTGGCTAACATATAAACAACCTTTGTTATGGACCTGACCCAACTTTGGGTATTGTGTACCTTGACTCATGGCAAAGCCATGAGTTGAGGGTGGCTGTTTTGAGGAATGCTCTGGAAAGTGGGGTTGAAAGAACAAAGAGAGAGAAAGAATAAAAGCAAAGTGACTCAAGAACTAGTTGAAAGAAAAGTCAAAAAAAAGGGAAAATAGTCACTTACACAAATGAAGAAAGAAGGGAAAATAGCAAGGTGAAAGAATGGGAGAAACTGGGCGAGATAAATTGATAGAAAGTGGAAGGTTTAGCCGATATGTCAAGGAGGGCAAAAAGTCACTAAAGTATACCTAAATATACCCTACCTGACTCTGAGCCTGTGTTACAAGCTAAGAAAGTCCTATCGTGATCCTAAGGGTATTATAGCGAACTTAAGGCAGTGAAAATAAGGGCAAGCTTATGGCAATAGGTATGAATGAGTGTGACTTTGTTCTGAGAGCGAGTGTTGAAAAGTAATCCTTATACTCGAACTGAAATCATTGTGTGAAAAATGAGGATTTTGTTTTGAAGTGAGGACACAAGTTGCAATACCGGAATTGTTAGCACCTCGGTGAGAAATTGAAGAGGATAGGTGTTAGTGCATGGTGAGTCTGTGTCATGTTCGAATCTCACAAAATTCAAGCCTAATAGTGATAGCATGCATAGATTTGATGAGATTAATCGGGATTGATAGCCAAATGATTGCAAAGGATAAAACATGAATACTATTGTACAAAGATTGTGTAGTGAGTCATAATGCGTCGCTTGAGGACAAAAAACGAATTTAAGTTGAGGGTGTTGATATAGCATGGTTTCATGGTATAATTAATACTTTTTCCTTAAGTTTAGTGTGTCTGAAAGCCTTTTTGTGCTAATTTTGATATAAGTTTCTCTTTGTTTTGCAGGAAATATGTCCAAAGCTGAATGCGGAGATTTTGAGCGAAAAAAATGCAAAAGAGACCACCTACGGAGCTTATGACAGTCCGTCGTGCCTGTGATGGTCCGTAGGTGGCAGCGTAGTGCAGCTGCTGAAGGAAGATGGGGAAGTCTGACCAAGTGTGGGATTACGAAGCTTGTGACGGTCCGTCATGGATATGACGATCCGTCCTGCAGGTTCGTCGTGAAGATCAGAGAAGTGATCCCAGTACCCAGATTCCAAGAGTTGAAGTATTTTGAAACGAAGACCCTCGACGGACCGTTGTGCCTATGACGGTCCGTCATACTTGAAGTTGAGGGGAATGAAAAGAGCAGCAGAAGAAATTGCTAAGTATGGGACGACGGAGTCCATGATGGTCCTTCGCGACCATGACGGTCCGTCGCGAGGTCCGTCGACCCAGCCGCGTTTTGGCAGATTTCCAGTAATTAGAATCCTTGTTTAATTAGGTTTTTTATTTTTTATAAATAGTTCGAAAAACCTCATTTTTGAGGTTAGACTCTGCTAGATTAGACATCATATTATTAGACTTTGTGTATTAGTGTTTGATTTTTTGGAGATTCTCACAAGTGATTTTTGGTGATTAATCAAGCAAACTTTTGGACTTTATTCTTTCTCATTGAAGTAAGTACATGAATTCTTATTTAATATATTTGAATACTGTGTTTATGGCTACGAGTAACTAAACCCCATAACTAGGGTTGTGGGAACCATAGGCAAATAATGAGATAAACCCTAGATAAAATAACAATTCTAGAATAGTGTCTTGCATGTATTAATAATTGTTTCGCTTAGAAGTCTTTTTAACGGATGATCAACGTTAGAACTCGCCTTAATGCTACTTGCCGGACCAAGGAGGTAGATAATAGGAAAAGAATTATTAACATAGATTTAGTGTATACTATCTAATAGGCTAGTATTGATTGGTACGAGGTAATAACTTAGTCAAATATCAAATACGATGCTTAATATGAGGTAAGGATAAGGGTTAGGATAGCAACACACGTAGCCAGACCAAGGTGCGGAGTGAGATTTTCTAGATGCCGGACCAAGGATTTAGAAATACATAACTTATCACTTTGCATGCAAGATACTAGGAAAGAATTGTTATAGTTAGAGTTATCAAGTTATGAACCTGTAGGGAACACGTAAACCCTAGTTACTTTGATAAATTGATTAAAACTCAACATTAAAAGCTGTCAAGTGTCTCTTAAAGTTCGTTATTTATTTTCACTTATTTAGGGATAGAACCCCCCTTTTTATATTTTTACTTTCCAAGAAATTTATCGACCAAACGATAGTAATAATAGGTTAAAGTTAAGTCTAGACTATTTTCCTCGTGGGAACGATCCCAACCTCACTAGTTGGGTTATTTACTTGACACGACCGCTTTACTTCTCATTTGAGAAGTAAGTTTGAGCGTATCATAAAACAATGCTTCAAAGATTTTTGGGCAGTCTAAATTATATTTCTCCTTTTTATAGAAATCTTTCTAAAGATCTTGCTCCTTTAACTGACAGGTTAAAGAAAGGTAAAATGTTACCTTGGAATGATGATCTTACTAATTTGGTTAAATCTATTAAAAAAAGAGTTCAATATTTACCTTGCCTTACTCTTGCTAATCCAAATTGGATTAAAATTATTGAAACAGATGCTTCAAATATAGGTTATGGTGGAATACTAAAACAAGTAAATCCCCATGATAAAATTGAATATCTTATCCGATTTCATTCAGGCAAATGGTCTGAATCTCAGCGTAATTATGCGACTGTTGCGCATGAAATGCTTTGTATTGTTAAATGTGTGTTAAAATTCCAGGATGATTTATATAATCAAAAATTTATTATTAGGACTGATGCTCAATCAGTCAAATATATGTTTGATAAAGATTTTAAGCATGATATTTCAAAATTAATGTTTGCCAGGTGGCAAGCACAACTAGCTCCTTTTGATTTCGAAATTCATTATAAAAAGGGAACTGATAACTCTCTCCCTGATTTCTTATCTAGAGAATTCTTGAATTCTTAATTGTAAAGAATGTCTCCTTATCGATATCTTCTTGGTGAGCATATTAGTTATTTGGACAAAAAATTAGATGATTTAATTAAATTGGTCAAAGAACTAATATGCTCACCAAGAACTTTAACATAAATACTTAAATAATTATTTTGAGAAATAAGGTTATTAACCTCTTGAACAGTAATCTGAGCAACATCTGTTTGAATAAACTTTTGAAAAGCAGAAAAAGTTAACTCAGTATTATTTGGCAAGATAAAAGGAGCTTGGGGAGGGTAAATGGCCTTTGTGATAGTACCATTACTCTCTCTAAAAGTCCTTTCAATAACCTTAATATACAAAGGTAAATAAGTGGCTATAAACCAAGGAACAAAATAAATAATTTTGTTATGTAAAATACAAGTTTCATAAAAATCTTGAGAAATATTATTTAAATCATTTTCTTTATAAGTTTCAAAAAACCAAGTTCTAAAGTGGTTCCATTTTTTATTATAAAATTCTTTTTGAATATGTTTTCTTGCAAGGGATCCTGGACTAAAATCAATGAGTCGATTAATCATAATTAATCATCATTGAGATCTGTTGATTTATCAACACTCAAATCATTTGTGACTGAGTTGGATCCAAATCTGACAACTTATTAGTTGCATGAACAATATTTGTCTTAGGGTCTATCCTTACCCTTTCAACCATGTCTTCACTTGTAGTATCACTTAAAGTGTGAAGAGATAAAGGTCTTTGCCTAGCTGTTCCATAGCTAGGACCTTCGTAACTTATTGGAGAAATATGTTGAATTTCTGGTACCCTCCTGTAACCAGAGAAAGATCTCCTATTGTAAATCGGAGAGTTATAAACAGAAGAGTTGTCAGCAAACTCAATACAAACCTTACCATCAGGATTCTGAGAAATATGAGAATAGTCACTATTAGTGACTTCTTCAGCAACCTGTCTTTGAGACACAACATTATTTAAAATCCATTTATCAGGAAAATTAATTTCATCCCATTTAATAGGTCTTCTAGTCGTAATTTTTTATTTAACAAAATTAGTTTCGACAAGAATAGTTTCACTAGATGAATCATATAATTTGCATCTAGGATTTAAAGTAGTTAATAACTTATAGTAAATTCTATAAGATAAGCAAATAAGCTCAGAACCAACAACATAGTTATAACCATGGGTTTTAACATTTAATGTAAGAGCATCAAGAATATTTCTATCAGATAAAGATAATTGCAAATTAGGTTGCGTATTGAAATAAACTTGTCCATAAGCAACAGTAGATTCAATCGAACCCATAAGCGATTGTCTGAAATCTAAATTTCTAGCATCTCGTAGAGCTGCTAAAAATGTTTCAAGTAACCCTTTAAGAGTTAACGGTTTAAAGGCAATCTGCACCATGCCAATATGCATAAAGCAAGATCTGGAAGGTTGTGGGGACTACCGCCAGCCTTGTAGATCCTGATATGGTATCAGAGCCAGATATTCTATAAGAACATGTAACAGATCTGATGGATGCGAAACATAGATATGAAAATTTATCAAAATTATGAACATCGATGATAATAATATTAAGAGTTCTAGACTAGAAGAGGTAGATATACCTCAAAATCTTGATTTGTTAAACAAATGGTAGTCAAAAGGTATTAAATTATTTCTTTCTTATTTTTATTATCTTTTGTGATTGCCGCTTATATGGCCGGCTAAGTTAGTTTGATGTGTATGCTAGCTTCATAAGTTCGGCATGATGTTCTTGTTAGTATCTAGATATAACTAAGTTATAATGAACTCTTATTACTAGTTCTTAACTCTCTTTCACAGTTTGAATTGGTTTTGAGGTGGTGGCAAGTCTTGAATCAATGATAGAAGCATGTGGTATGTAAGTCCCGTTAAAATGATGAAAGGGCAGCCTGAAACCCTTGTTAGAACTGCTATCTATTGATATTTTAGACAAACTCCATGCTCGAGTAACAGGGAAAGGGGCAGCCTGAAACCCTTGTTGGAACTTCTATCTATTGATATTTTAGACAAACTCCATGGTGAGTAAAAGATTACCATACAGCCGAAACTTAGGATAAGACTTTTAACATAACTATAATACGTTTCAAAGTATAACTTAGTCATATGCTAAAGCTAGATCTGGATGGCCGTGCGGACTACCGCCAGCCTTGTAGATCCTGATATGGTATCAGAGCCAGATATTCTATAGGAACATGTAACATATCTGATGGATGCGAAGCATAGATATGAAAATTTATCAAAATTATGAACATTGATGATAATAATATTAAGAGTTATAGACTAGAAGAGGAAGATATACCTCAAAAATCTTGATTTGTTAAACAATGGACTAGTCCTAAGGTGGATACAAGATTAATTTATTAATATGGTTGGTTTGATAAATTATCAACTGAGCAGGTGGTTAAAACCACAGAGCAATCTCTTGCTCTCAATTCTGATGAACAGGTTGTTCAACTTTTTAACAAAAGAGATATTGATATTTATAAATCTAGATATAACTTGATGCATATTGGCATGGTGCATATTGCCTTTTAACCGTTAACTCTTAAAGGGTTACCTGAAACGTTTTTAGCAGCTCTACGAGATGCTAGAAATTTAGATTTCAGACAATCGCTTATAGGTTCGATTGAATCTACTGTTGTATGGGACCGTTTGGACACGACCCAAAATCGAGCCGCGACTGGCACCCACATTTACCCTCCTATGTGAGCGAACCAACCAATCTAAACCTTAAACATTTCAATGATATCAACAGAAAGTAATGCGGGAAGACTTAAAACTCATAATAAAAACAATTCAAAAACTATTATATTATCATCCCCAAAATCTGGAAGTCATCATCACAAGAACAATCTATGATCAAATTACTAACTAAAAAGTCTAGGAAACTAAACCAACTAAAACTAGTCCATGCCGGAAGTTCAAGGCATCAAGACTTGAAGAAGAAGATCCAGTCCAAGCTAGACGCGTTAGCTCACCCTGAATTTCCGATGGAGTAAAGACTGGTAGATCTACTGTTGAGTTGAAGACGACGGCGCGTTTGCTGCACTCCACAAATAACAAGAAGAAAACATAAAAGTAGGGGGGTCAGTACAACCACAAGTACTGAGTAGATATCATCGGCCAACTAAAAATAGAAAACAACATATATCGAATAATATTATAAAACCAACTACAATACTCAACATGTAGCGACAAATACTATCATCATTAATAAATACCACCAAGTTCACACATGAGGACTCAAGCCTCAATACCATACTCATTTGGGAATTGGGTTCATTAGATTGAGTATATTAACATATTTTATGATTCATTATCTTTATTCCTCTCGTGTCGGTACGTGAGACTCCGATCCATATTCTATCCTGGTGCCGGAACGTGGCACTCCGATCCCCATTCTATCCTGGTACCGGAACGTGGCACCCGATCCATATACTATCCTTGTGTCGAAACGTGACACTCCGATCCTCATTCTATCCTGGTACCGGAACGTGGCACCCGATCCATATACTATCCTGGTGTCGGAATGTGACACTCCGATCCTCATTCTATCCTGGTACCGGAACGTGGCACCCGATCCTCTATTCTATCCTGGTTACCGGAACGTGGCACCCGACCCCTAATTCATCAAGCCTTCTTTTATACTAAGGCATCATCAATCTCATTACATAATTTAACAAGCTTCTTTTACACTAAGGCATCATCAATAACAAGTGAATTAGGGTTTCTTTCAAGATTTGGATTCAATAACTTCATCATGCTTATTTTATCACAATCACATAATCATATTCATGCAAGCATACAATTAAGCATATAGAAGGGTTTACAATACTATTAATACATATTATTCGCTATTAAGAGTCTACTACGAATAACGTAAAAACCATAACCTACCTCCACCGAAGAATTCAAATCAACAAGCAATTTCCCAAGCTTTGATATTCCCTCTGCCTCGTTCGATTGCTCTCTTTCTCTCTTTGCTCTTTCTATTTTCTTTTATTCAAACCCTCTTTCTTTTACCCTAATTAACATATAATTAAGTGTAAAAGATGGCAATAATACCCCACTAATTAACTCAAAGGTACCTCTTTTATCCCCCAAGAAGTTGAGTTATTAATATAATCCCACGAAATATATAATTATGGCAGGAATAGTCCAAAACGTCCCTTTAAAACTTAACCAGAAATCCGACTCCGGCTGGGATTATGCAACCTGTGACGGCGCGTCGTGCCTACGACGGTCCGTCATGCAGGTCGTCGTAAGGACAACAAACTCCATTTTCCACTAAGGAGTTTGTGACGGCCCGTCGTACCTACGACGGTCCGTCCTGCACTTCCGTCACGATGATCAGAGACTCGTTCCCTATACAAACTTCTCAAGAGTTGAAGTGTTTTGCAACGGGAGTTCACGACGGTACGTCGTAGCTGTGACGGCCCGTCCTGCAGGTCCGTCACAGATTACAGAGAGTCGATTTTAAAGCTCAATTTTCAGAATTCTAAGTGTTCTGGAACGAGACACCCTCGACGGTCTGTCGTGGTGTCCGTCGCCTCAGCCAATTTCTCCAGAAATAAAGTTAGCTGCTCAAAACGACTAAACAGGTCGTTACAATAGATACCAATTTACCCATCGTTCGTCCTCGAACGATCAAAAGAAGAAGAACTCCATGCAGTCGAACGATTTCTGAGATGTAGATTTTTGCTAACTTCTCTGCATTGTAGGTCACCTTGACAGGAATGGAGTGAGCGGACTTAGTTAATCTATCAACAATCACCCAAATGGAATCAAACTTACCCAATGTCTTTGGAAGACCAACCACGAAGTCCATTGCAATTCTCTCCACTTCCATTCAGGAATGGGCATTGTCTGAAGTGTTCCTCCAGGCCTTGGTGTCATTACTTCACCTGCTGACAGTTTGGACATTTGGCAACAAAGTCCACAATGTCACGCTTCATTCTACTCCACCAAAAGTGTTGTTTTAGGTCGAGGTACATCTTGGTTGCACCAGGATGTATAGAATATCCGGAACTATGAGCCTCTGTCAGAATAGTGGTGATCAAATCATCGATGCGGGGTACACATACCCTTCCCTTAATCCTCAAAACACCTTCGTCATCAATTGTTGCTTCTTTAGCCTCTCCTTGCAACACTTTATCTCGAATTCGACCTAGTTTCTCATCATCGAACTGTTTTCCCTTGATCTTGTCAAGAAAAAGAGATCTTGCCTCTACACAAGCTAACAATCCTCCCTTCTCATTTATTCTAACCTCATAAGGTCATAGCCAGAATCTGCACCTCTCTAGCAATGAGCGTCTAGAAACTTGCCAATGAGCTAGACTTCCCATGCTTCCGGCCTTTCTACTTAAAGCATCCGCCACAACATTCGCTTTTCCCGGATGATACAAGATAGTGATGTCGTAGTCCTTCAGTAGTTACATCCATCTCCTTTGTCTCAAGTTCAAATCTTTTTGAGTAAAGACGTACTGTAGGCTACGATGGTCCGTATAGACTTCACATTTAACCCCATACAAGTAGTGTCTCCATTGCTTTAGTGCAAATACTACCGCGGCCAACTCCAGATCATGGGTCGGATAGTTACGTTCATGCAACTTTAATTGCCTCGAAGCATAAGCAATCACATAATTCTCTTGCATTAGCACTGCACCCAAACCTGAATAGGATGCATCACAATAAACGATGAAGTTCTTACCCTCTACTAGCAAGGTAAGAATTGGTGCAGTGGTCAACAAGGTCTTGAGTTTCTGAAAGCTTTCCTCACACTCATCGACCATACAAATGGAACATTCTGCTTAGTCAGTTCGTTAATTGGGAAGCAATAGAAGAGAATCCCTTGACAAATCGGCGGTGGTTAGTAGCTAGCTAACCCAACGAAACTCCTTATTTCTGACACGTTTGTAGGTCTTACCCAATTTTCACCGTCTCAATCTTAGATGGATCCACCATCACTCCATCCTTAGAAACCACGTGCCCCAAGAAGGACACTGAATCTAGCCAAAACTCGCACTTGGAGAATTTCGCATAAAGCTTTTTCTTCCTCAACAACTCTAACACAATTCTCAAATGCTCCTCATGTTCCTTCTTGCTCTTGGAGTATATCAGTATATCGTCAATAAACACGATCACAAAGAGGTCCAAATATGGCTTGAAAATTCCGTTCATCAAGCTCATGAAAGCAGCAGGGGCATTTGTAAGACCAAAAGACATTACCACAAATTCATAATGCCCATACCTAGTTCGAAAAGCAGTCTTTGGCACATCCGTTGCCCGTATTTTCAATTGATGATAACCGGATCTCAAGTCAATTTTAGAGAAGACACAAGCACCTTGTAACTGATCGAACAAGTCATCAATGCGAGGAATGCGGTACTTGTTCTTAATAGTTACCTTGTTCAGTTGTCTGTAGTCTATGCACATCCGAAAACTCCCATCCTTCTTCTTCACGAACAAAACCGGAGCACCCCAAGGAGATGCACTTGGTCTAATGAAGCCTTTACTCAACAACTCTTGAAGTTGTGCCTTTAACTCTCTCAACTCCGCGGGAGCCATTCTATAAGGGGGTATAGAAATGGGGCGAGTACCCAGTTCCAAATCAATGCAGAAGTCAATATCCCTATCCGGTGGCATGCCAGGAAGATCTGCAGGGAACACATCCAGAAACTCACGGACTACCGAAACTGACTCAATCGAAGGTACTTGAGTAGTGTCATCCTTGAGATGTGCCAAGAAAGCTAAACACCCTTTACTAACCATTTTCTTAGCACGAAGAAAGGAGATGATACGCACCGGATTGGAAGTGTAGTCACCCTCCCACACTAACGGATTTGTCCCAGGCTTGGCTAACGTCACTGTTTTAGCATTACAATCCAAGATCGCAAATTGCGGAGAAAGCCAAGTCATACCCAGAATTACGTCAAAGTCAACCATTTCTAAGATAACCAAATCTACATAAGTGTTGCTCCCCATAAAATTCACCACATACGACCTATATACCTTTTCAACTACCACAGACTCACCCACCGGAGTAGAATCACGAATAGGCATGTTAAGTAATTCACAATGTAAATTTAGACCATTAGCAAATGAGGAAGATACTAAGAAAATGTGGATCCAGGATCAAACAATACAGAAGCCATGCAATCACAAACCAGAAGATTACCTGTGATAACAGCATCAGATGTCTCCGCCTCCGATCTCCCAGGGAAAGCATAACAATGGGCCCTTTCGTTTGTTTGCCCGTTGCCCCTACCATGTTGTGATGTAGGGGATCCAGTTTGCCCATCACCTCGGCCGTTTTGGTGACCACCATTACCTCGACCACCGCGTCCTCCAGAATAACGGCCTCTTCCATGACCACCTCTACCTCTAGCTATTGGGGGTCTATAACTCGGTTTTGGACAATATCTCTTAATATGTCCAATCTCCCCGCATCAATAGCATTCTCTGGGTTCATGCATAGGTCTCTCAGAGAAGTGTTGACCGGTCTGAGGTGGACCCCCAACTACAGTCTGTAATGAAGACTGAATTGGTCGAACTGAGTAACCTCCAAAACCCTGTCCTCTAGTATAAGAACCATTGAACTCACCTCCCTTTCGAAACCTTCTTGATGTCGATGTCGTGGTGAATTCATCTGGCTTCACTCCTTCCACCTTTTATCACAAAGTCTACCAGCTCATTGAAGGATTTTGCCGTAACCGCTAACTGTAAGGCTGAAATCCGCAATTCTGACCTCAACCCCTTCACAAAACGGCGAATCCGTTCTTATGGACTGAAACAAAGTTGGATGGCATACCTGGATAATACACGGAATTTAGCCTCATATGCATTAACCGTCATCCTACCTTGCTCTAGACTCAAGAACTCATCCCTTTTTCTATCTATCAAAGTCCTTGGGATATACTTCTCCATAAACAAGCTAGAGAATGATGCCCAAGTCATAGGCGGTGCCTCAGTTGGTTGACACTCAACATGTGACCGCCACCACATTTTGGCGTTCCCTTGAAACTGATATCTCACGAACTCAACACCGAACCGTTCTACGATACCCATCTTGTGTAGTAGCTCATGACAATCAACCAGGAAATCGTAAGCATCCTAAGATTCTGCACCCTTGAAGACTGGAGGTTTCAATTTTAAGAACTTACTTAAAAGTTCATGCTGATCATTTGTCATTATAGGCCCTGTAGTCAGACGAGGAAATGTGCCTATTTCCAATGAGGCATCCATGCGGGGAGCCATAGTAGCTGCATATTGTACCTCTGAAACCGGATGTGTTGGTGCAGAAACCACTGGAGGTTCCTG
Source organism: Solanum corneliomulleri (assembly GCA_027704805.1). Classification (NCBI taxonomy): domain Eukaryota; kingdom Viridiplantae; phylum Streptophyta; class Magnoliopsida; order Solanales; family Solanaceae; genus Solanum; species Solanum corneliomulleri. The sequence continues at coordinate 33,733 of JAKWIY010000922.1, forward strand.
ACCCTGATCAGATAACCCGCTAAGATAAGCAAGAACCTGATTGATCATCTCTGGGGTAGGTTGGGGTGGCAATTCCTCATTTTGTGCTTGTTCATTCTCCCCTTCCTCACCCTCTCTTATCGCTTCCTCAGTCGGTGGAGGAGTCACCGGCCCTAGTACCAGATGGGCTAGGTGCTCGTCCTCTTCCTCTAGAGACGTCCTCCCACGGCCTCTCCCACGGCTCTGCCACTGATCCTCCTCGAGCTACAGCCCCAGTGGCTGGCTCTGACGCATCGACGTCCTGTCTTGCCGGGGTCGCTGCTGGTGCGGTCGTTGCTCTAGTTCTAACCATCTGCGAAATAGTGAAGATGGTCAGATACCAATTTGTATCACCTAGATACCAATTGGACTCAAGTAATAGCACGAAAGAAAGAATGAAAGAATGGAATTTTCCTAAAGTCTTATAGCCTCTCAAAGAAAAGTAAAGGTGTCCCCCTACCGTTCCTTAAGACTCTACTAGACCTGTTCTTGTGTGATGAGACCAACGAACCTAATGCTCTGATACCAAGTTTGTCACGACCCAAAATCGAGCCACGACTGGCACCCACATTTACCCTCCTATGTGAGCGAACCAACCAATCTAAACCTTAACATTTCAATGTATATCAACAGAAAGTAATGCGGAAGACTTAAACTCATTAATAAAAACAATTCAAAAACTATTATTATTATCATCCCCAAAATCTGGAAGTCATCATCACAAGAACATCTATGATCAAATTACTAAACTAAAAATGTCTAGGAAACTAAAACAACCAAAAGCTAGTCCATGCCGGAAGTTCAAGGCATCAAGACTTGAAGAAGAAGATCCAGTCCAAGCTAGACGCGTTAGCTCACCCTGAATTTCCGATGGAGTGAATACTGGCTAGATCTTCTGTTGAGTTGAAGACAACGGCGCGTTTGCTGCACTCCACAAATAACAAGAAGAAAACATAAAAGTAGGGGGGTCAGTACAACCATAAGTACTGAGTAGATATCATCGGCCAACTCAAAATAGAAAACAACATATATCAAATAATATTATAAAACCAACTACAATACCCAACATGTAGCAACAAATACTATCATCATTAATAAATACCACCAAGTTCACACATGAGGACTCAAGCCTCAATACCATACTCATTTGGGAATTGGGTTCATTAGATTGAGTATATTAACATATTTCAAGATTCATTATATTTATTCCTCTCGTTTCGGTACGTGACACTCCGATCCATATTCTATCCTGGTGCCGGAATGTGGCACTCCGATCCCCATTCTATCCTGGTACCGGAACGTGGCACCCGATCCATATACTATCCTGGTGTCGGAACGTGACACTCCTATCCTCATTCTATCCTGGTACCGGAACGTGGCACGCGATCCATATACTATCCTGGTGTCAGAACGTGACACCCCGATCCTCATTCTATCCTGGTACCGGAACGTGGCACCCGATCCTCTATTTCTATCCTGGTACCGGAACGTGGCACCCGATCCCCTAATTCATCAAGCCTTCTTTTATACTAAGGCATCATCAATCTCATTATATAATTTAACAAGCCTTCTTTTACACTAAGGCATCATCAATAACAAGTGAATTAGGGTTTCTTTCAAGATTTGGATTCAATAACTTCATCATGCTTATTTTATCACAATCACATAATCATATTCACATATTATTCGCTATTAAGAGTCTACTACGAATAACGTAAAAACCATAACCTACCTCCACGAAAAATTCGAATCAACAAGCAAATTCCCCAAGCTTTGATATTCCCTCTGCCTCGTTCGATTGCTCTCCTTTCTCTCTTTGCTCTTTCTATTTTTTTTATTCAAACCCTCTTTCTTTTTACCGTAATTAACATATAATTAAGTGTAAAAGATGGCAATAATACCCCACTAATTAACTCAAAGGTACCTCTTTTATCCCCCAAGAAGTTGAGTTATTAATATAAACCCACGAAATATATAATTATGGTAGGAATAGTCCAAAACGTCCCTTTAAAACTTAACCAGAAATCCGACTCTGGCTGGGATTATGCAACCTGTGACGGCCCGTCGTGCCTACGACGGTCCGTCATGCCTACGACGGTCCGTCATGCAGGTCGTTGTAAGGACCAGAAACTCCATTTTCCACTAAGGAGTTTGTGACGGCGCGTCGTACCTACGACGGTCCATCCTGCACTTCCGTCACGACGATCAGAGACTCGTTCCCTGTACCAAATTCTCAAGAGTTGAAGTGTTTTGCAACGGGAGTTCACGACGGTACGTCGTAGCTGTGACGGCCCGTCCTGCAGGTCCGTCACAGATTACAGAGAGTCAATTTTAAAGCTCAATTTTCAGAATTCTAAGTGTTCTGGAACGAGACACCCTCGACGGTCCGTCGTGCCCACGACGGTCCGTCGTGGTGTCCGTCGCCTCAGCCAATTTTTCCAGAAATAAAGTCAGCTGCTCAAAACGACTAAACAGGTCGTTACAAGTTTATTTCAATACGCAACCTAATTTGCAATTATCTTTATCTGATAGAAATATTCTTGATGCTCTTACATTAAATGTTAAAACCCATGGTTATAACTATGTTGTTGGTTCTGAGCTTATTTGCTTATCTTATAGAATTTACTATAAGTTATTAACTATTTTAAATCTTATCATATCTTATCTTTTCCCTTTATCTTTTTAATTATCGTGCTTTCCTGATCTTTAATTGAGGCTAGAAAATCTTCCACTTTGTTCAATTGACTTTCAGTCAATTCAGTATCTTGATTCATTGATTGTGCATCAGTGGTATTACCACTATGTCCACTCTTCATTGATGTGTCTGATTTATCAATGTCTGAAATACTTTCCATTAAGTTCTTCTTGACTTCTTCTAGATAGTCATTAATCATTTCTTGTTTATTTCCATCTTGAATGGAAATCCTTCTTGCAATATGTTTAATGGAGCTCCCAGCAGTTAAACCCCTTTTTGGAGAGTCTTGATATGCCTGGATAATCTTAGTAATTTGATCAATAAGTTCTTGGCCATATATTTGACCAGTTGTAGGATCATCTCTATTTAGTTTTTCCCATAAATTATGGAAATATTTGCGATATAAACAAGGAATATTCTCATTCGGGGTATAACCCACTTCTGGAACCCATTTATGGATCCAAGGTATAGAAAATTCAATAAAGAAGTACATCTGATCAATTTGTTCTATGTTTGGAACATGATCTTGTACAAACAAATTCATCAAGAAGGGGGAAATCTTCACCCATTGTTTATATAATGTTAAGAAATTATAAGGTAAAATCTTCTTTGTTGGCCCATGAAGAGCCCACCAGTTTATAAACCAATTAGGCAACTTCTGAGTGAAAACCTTTGCACAGATTTTCAAAAACCAAGTGTGCTTGAGTTTTTCATTATTATAATAAAAATTTTTATGGAAAGCTTGGATATAATCCCAATAAGTAAAATTCATATTTACTTTATTAACAGAAACAATTTTTTCCTGCATTGTGGATATTCCCCATTCTTCCATAGATATGATCTGTTTAATAGTGATCTTTGAGAAGTTATAAACATTCTCATTACATTCTCGTTATTTTAATCCAATTTGGATTAGCAAGAGTAAGGCAAGGTAAATATTAAACTCTTTTTTTAATATATTTAACCAAATTAGCAAGATCATCATTCCAAGGTAACATTTTACCTTTCTTTAACCTGTCAGTTAAAGGAGCAAGATCTTTAGAACGATTTCTATAAAAAGGAGAAATATTATTTAGACTACCCAAAAATCTTTGAAGCATGTTTTCAGTAAATTTCATCAGGAAATTTTGATGCAAAATCTATAGATCTTTGAATTGGAGGTAGTAATCTCCCTTGGAAAATCTGATGACCCAAAAATCTTACATCTGTTTGGAAAAGACTCATTTGGTCTTGGATATAACCAAACCATTTTGCATAACAATATTCTTGAAATATCAAGAGATGCTTTATATGAGATTCTAATGTTTTAGAATAAACAAGAATATCATCAATATAAACAATATAAAATTCATATAGGGATTAAAAAATTATTCATTATAATTTTTTGAAATCCGATGGTGCGTTTTTTAATCCAAAAAGCATAATATTCCATTCGTATTGACCGAAAGGAACAATAAACGCAGTTTTTATAAGTATGTTCTTTAAAAATTTGAATCTGCCAATATCCTGATTTTAGATCAAAATTTGAAAATATATTGGCATCATATAATCTGGAAAGAAGATCTTTTTTATTAGGAATACGATACCTTATCCATTTTAAAACTTTGTTTAAAAGGTGTTAATTATTACCAACCTGGGAACACCTCTTTCTTGTTCTGCAGCTTTATTAACATAAAATGCAGTACAAGACCATGGAGATTTAGAGGGTTTTATAAGTCCCTTTGATAATAAATTATCAATTTCTTTTTTGCAGAAATCGACTAATTCAGAATTCATTTGACAGGGGCGAGATTTTGTGGGAATATTTGATTCATCAAAAGAATCTTCATATGGCAAAGTCACAATATGCTTTTTCCTGTCCCAAAAAGCATTTGGATGATCTGCACAAATATTAGAAGCAATTTTTCCAGAAATCAATTTAATTTTTTCCTGGACTTTAGGGGATTGTAAAGATTCTGAAATATTCAGACTGTATATTTCCATTTGTAAAGACTCAATATGTTTTTGTTTTAATTTAATCAAAGAGTTAATATCTCTAGTAACTGGTTCAGTTATAAACTCAAAATTAATGGTATTGCCATTATAATTTGCTGTAAAACCTTTTGCATTTAATTTTGAAAAAAGGATAAATAGCATTTATAAAAGGAGTACCAAGTATAATTGGCGGATATAACTGATTTTTAACCAGGAAGAAAAAGTGAGGAATACAAACTTTACTCTGGCAAATACAAGTATTAGACAATTTATATTTGATATCTAAAGCATGATTTGATGCAGATTTAACAACATGCGTAGTTTTTTCAAAATATCTTGAAGGAATTAGTCCTTCTTGAATGCAACTAACATCAGCACCACTATCAATCATAGCAATACTGGAAATCTTAAAATTATTTGTAACGACCTGTTAGTCGTTTTGAGCAACAGAGTCCATTTCTGGAAAAACTGGCTGGGACGACGAGGGTCACGACGGACCGTCGTGGTCACGACGGCCCGGAGGGAGGAGTGTCGTCCCATGGCACTTAGAATTTTGAAATTGGGTACTGAAAATCGACTCTCTGTAAATTGTGACGGACCTGCAGGACGTGCCGTCACATCCACGACGAACCGTCGAGTCCCGTTGCAAAACACTTCAACTTTTGAGAATTTGGTGAAGAAAACGAGTTTCTGACGCGTCAGGACGGAGGTGCAGGACGGACCGTCACAGGTGTGACGGCGCCGTCGCAGACCACCTGAAATCTGGGAGGAGGCGACGGCCACCGTGACGGACCGTCGCAGGCATGACGGCCCGTCACAGGTCACGCAGTCCCAGACAGTTTAGGATTTCTCCACACATTTTAAGGGTCGTTTTTGACTATTCTTTCCTTAATTATAAAGATTGAGGGTTAACATTTATAAGTCTAATTACTTAGGGGTTAAAAGAAGTAACCTTAAGTTAATTAGGGGGTTTTATTGTCCTCTTTTACACTTAATTATATTGTAATTAGGGTAAAGGAAAGGGGTTGAATAAAACAAAAAGAGAAAGAACAGAAAGAGAAGGAGAAATCGATCGAGAGGGAGGAGAAAATAGGAGCTGGGAATTTGCTTGTTGATCACTAGTCTTCGTGGAGGTAGGTTATGGTTTTTATGTTACGATAATCGTAGTGAACTCTTGATAGTGTAGATATGTATTGATGATGTTGTAAAACTGTCTATGTGCTTAAATTGTATGCTTGCATGATTATGATTATGAAATTGTGATGAATTAACAAGCATGATGAATCTATTGAATCCCAAATCTTGAAAAGAACCCTAATTCGCTTGATAAATTATATAATGAGAATGAGGATGCCTTAGTGTAAAAGAAGGCTTGATGAATTAGGGGGATCGGGTGCCACGTTCCGGTACCAGGATAGAATGAATATGAGGATCGGAGTGTCACGTTCCGACACCAGGATAGAATATGAGGATCGGGTGCCACGTTCCGGTACCAGGATAGAATGAATATGAGGATCGGAGTGTCACGTTCCGACACCAGGATAGAATATGAGGATCGGGTGCCACGTTCCGGTACCAGGATAGAATGAATATGAGGATCGGAGTGTCACGTTCCGACACCAGGATAGAATATGGATCGGGTGCCACGTTCCGGTACCAGGATAGAATGAATATGAGGATCACGGAGTGCACAGCACTTCCGACACCAGGATAGAAGTAGAGGAGCGGAGTGTCACGTACCGACACAAGAGGAAGAAAGATAATGAATCTTGAAAGATAATGAATATACTCAATCTAATGAACTTAATTCCCAAATGAGTATGGTATTGAGGCTTGAGACCTCATGTGTGAACTTGACGGAAATTGTTAATGATAAAGTAATTGCTATTGCTGCATGTTGAGTATTGTAGCTGATTTACATTATTATTGATATATATTGTCCCTATTTTGAGTAGCCGATGGATTCTCACTAGTAAGTGTGGTTGTACTGACCCCCTACTTTTATGTTTTCCTTTTTGTTATTTGTGTAATGCAGCAAACGTTCCGTCAACTTCGACTCAGCAGTAGATCAAGCCAGTCTTCACTCCATCGGAAATTCAGGGTGAGCTAATGCGTCTAGCTTGGACTGGGTCTTCTTCTTCAAGTCTTGATGCCTTGAACTTCCGCATGGACTAGCTTTTAGTTATATTTTGTTCTTAGACATTCCTAGTTTAGTAATTAGAGATAATGTTCTTGTGATGATGACTTCCAGATTTTGGGGATAATAATAATAGTTTTGAATTGTTTTTATTAAAGAGTTTAAGTCTTCCGCATTTATTTATGTTGATATTGTACTAAAATGTTAAGGGTTAGATTGGTTGGTTCGCTCACTAGGAGGGTAAATGTGGGGTGCCAGTCGCGTCCCCGATTTGGGTCGTGACAGACTGGTATCAGAGCATTAGGTTCATTGGTCTCATCACACAAGAACAGGTCTAGTAGAGTCTTAAAGAACGGTAGGGGGACGCCTTTACTTTTCTTTGAGAGGCTATAAGACTTTAGGAAAATTCCATTCATTCATTCTTTCTTTCGTGCTACTACTTGAGTCCAATTGGTATCTAGGTGATACAAATTGGTATCTGACCATCTTCATTCTATTTCGCAGATGGTTAGAACTAGAGCAACGACCGCACCAGCGGCGACAATGGAAAGACAGGAAACTACTGAGCCAGCCACTGGGGCTGTGGCTCGA
>JAKWIY010000923.1:0-27691 GCA_027704805.1 Solanum corneliomulleri
AGAGTGTTGAATCAACTAAAAAAATAGCTGCATCACTTACTAATGAGTATGAAAAGGTAGGGGAAGAATGGGGAGAAATGACGTCCATGGCGCTCTGAGAGGCACGGGGCTCCAGCCCTCAAAGTTTAGAGAATTTATTGTTGCACATTTGCTGGCGCAACGCGCCAGAGTCCAAAGCTCAGAAGAACTTTTGTGGCGTTCTGGCAGGCGCGGCGCCCCAGCCCCCGCCTATAAAATCTCTGACCTTTCTCCTTCAGTTTTCATCTCTAAACCCTCTAAACATCCGAGGTTTTTTCCCAAACACTTAGAACATTATTATCCTCAATGGCCAATAGATTTAACCCAAAAAAATAACCCACAATTACAAATCAAATGAACACTAGGCATTCAACAACTCAACTAACAAGAATTTGACAATTTTCTTCAAGAACTTCAGATACTAACCTGTAAACAACTCACCAATCACTGAATTGAAAGAAGTTAGGGTGTGGGTGAATGGAACTACCACTAAAGGATCTCACACAGGTTTATAGGGATTACCCTTGACAAATTCCACTCGCAAAGCTTTTAATTTTTTTGAAAATTGTTGACTTTTAACCCTTTTCTCATCTTTTCTCTCTTCTCCAAACCCTAAGCATAATTCTAAACTTTTCAATTTGAACTAATTTATTGTTTATAACCCAATAATTCCCTAAAAATGAATCAGGAAATTGTTTACAGAAAATCATATTGTTTAGTATTTGTTCTTTTAATTATTCATAAATGTTTTTATGTGCTTATAGAATAAGCAAATTATATTGTTAAGTCTTTATTCTTGTTATAGGCATGTTATACACTCGATATCCTTCCTACATAACATTGTATGTGTTTTTACAAAGGGGGGGGGGAGTTGATAATCTTATGTTAACATTTATGGAGCTCCAATTTCATTAGATGTTCTAGAAGTGCCACAATTCTTAAAACAATATATAAGAAATATCCCTTCAACAATTCAAGATCCCCAGAAGTGCGCAAAAGGAGTCATTGTACATAAGGCCGAAAAATCTTTATGTTAATCTCAACAAAGAGTAGAAATAGAAAATATGGGACAATGCCCCGTCTTAAAAGTATTATTCCTAATCAAATCCAAAGAGCACTAGAGTTTCCATTTTGAACTCCACCAACAACATTTTTACTAGTGGGGAGAGTTCGATTCCGAGAAACTCTATCCTCCATAATTTCAAGTTAAATCCCACAACCCCAACATTAAGAATTCTGTAAATAACCTATTTTTTTCTATGAAAATATTTTTTGGGGGTATGCTTCAACAACATAAGTATAGACTATTATTGGAAATATTTGGTTTGGTGGTGTTTTCCAACAACGCCAGTATAGACCATTATAGTAAAAGTTTGGTTCACAAAGGCTACAACACCCAATTATAGGAAACATTACTCATAGGCCTTACTCGGCATTTAACACTTGGAATCGTCATACTCAAAGTGAGTACAACTTGGAACTCAATGTAGCTCATAAAACAACACATTCAAATAGAAAAATAATGTTTGATATAGGTATTGGAAATATGACGATTAAGGACTATAATTTGAATGTGAATCCAGGAAATACAAACACATATTTAGGTAGCACAACAATGTCTTATATTGATGCTGAAAATGCAATTAGTGATGCACTTTGAACAATAAATGCTAATTTTTTCAGCAACATATTGTTCAAACAAATATATCTCAGAGTGTTGGAATTTCATGATGTTTAGATGTACCTTAGAGTGTTGGAATAACCTAAGAAACATAGTTACATCACTTAGGAATTAATATGAAAAGGTGGGGGAATAATGGAGAGAACTGATGTCCATGCCACTCTAAGAGGCACGGAGTGACAGCCCTCAAAGGTTAGAGAACATTCTTTGGCACTCTGGCTGGCGCGTTGCTCCAAAGTCCAAATCTCAAAAGAAATTTTGTGATGCTCTGGCTGGCGCATTGCCCCTGCCTAGAAAATCTCTGACCTTTCTCCTTCATTTTTCTTCTCTATTCTCTCTAAACATCAATGGTTCTTTTCCAAAACACTTAGGACATTAGTACCCTCAATACCCAATATATTTTACTCAAAAATCAACCCAAAATTATGAATCAAATTGACACTAGGCATTCAACAACTCAACCAACAAGAATTCGACAATGTACTTCAAGAACTTCATCTACTAACATGTAAACAACTCACCAATTACTAGATTGAAATAAGTTTTGTGTGTGGGTGAATGGACCTCACATTAAACGATCTCATATACCTTTATAGGAATAACCCCCGACGAATTCCACTAGCAAAGCTTTGACTTTTTTGCAAATTCTTGACTTTTATTTATTTATTTCTTCTTTTCTCTCTTCTCCAAGCCCTATGAGTAATTCTAACTTTTTTCAAACTGAACTAATTTAGTTTATTTTACCCGAATAATCCCATAAAAGTGAATCAGGAAATTATTTAGAGAAAGGACTAGTTTTCCCTTCTTTAAATCCGAATTTAGACTTTTCTCAATCCAACAATTTGTCTTCCGAAAGGCATAACTTACTCATACAATATCTAAATTGTGCAAACTCCGCGGAGTTGAAAAGATCATTACAACCATATCACGAATTACCTTTAACTCATCATGAGCTAGACGTTATGATTATTTGAAATGACGAAAAACTCATTTTCTTAACTTATACAAATTTTCTATATTTTTTGCTTTTCCGACCAAAAATGTATATTTTTAGTTTCTTAGATTATTCTTATCCATTTCAAGTTGCGAGATGTTACAATATCTCCCTCTTAAGAACTTTCTTCCTCAAATGAGATTGCTTTAACTAAGCTTAGCATAGCAACATCAAGTTCAACATTACGTCAAACAAAAGCATGTGACAACATGATTAATCATAACTTATATAATACTAAGAAGAGAATTAGTATCTTGATCTGCATCTTCTCTGGATTCAAAAAGACGTGGATATCTTTTTTTCATATACTCTTTAGCTTCCCAGGTATATTCTTCAATAAATTGGTTCCACCATAGGACATTGACTAATGCAACCTTCTTTGTTCTCAACTTGCAAACTTGGCGATCTAAAATCTGAACTGGAATCTCCTCATAAGATAACATATCCTTATTCCCAACATTCTCAGTTGGTACAATAAATGGTCACCCATGCACTTTATCTACAAATAGATGTGAAATACCGAATGAGTTGCTGCTAACTCTTGTAGTAGCTCTAACTTATAAGCTACATTGTCAATACTTTTGGCTGTGCGATAAGGTCCAATATACTAGGGACTAAGTTATCCCTTCTTACAAAACGTCATAATATTCTTCATAGGTGAAACCTCATATAGGTAATAATTCATTTCAAACTCAAACGGTTTTCTACTAACATCTGTGTTTGATTTTTAACGACTCTATGCCATTTTCAATCTCTTTTGAATCACCTTCGAATTCTCCATAGCTTGGTGAACTATTCATTCCTACTACCCTGCTTCACCAACTGCTATATACCCAACACGAGATATGCATCTTCTCCCATAAAGAGCTTCCTATGGGGCCATTTGGATGCTGGAATGATAATTGTTATTGTAAGAGAATTCAATGAGAGGTAGGTGATCATCCCAATTTCCCTTAAAATCTATCAAACAACTTCTCAATATATCTTCCTATATATGGATAGTACGCTCTCCGTTCCCATCCGTCTAAGGATGAAAATTAGTACTTAAGTTAACCTTTGAACCCAAACTTTTCTGGAAAGATTTAAAGAATTGTGCAAAAAACCGTGCACCTCTATCTGAAATGATCAAAATTGAAACTCCATGAAGTCTCACCACCTTATGAATGTATAACTTTCTATAACGCTCTATCGAATGAGTAGTCTTTATCGATTAAAATTGGGTCGATTTTGTCATTATATCTACAACTACCCAAATTGAATCATGCTACCTACGAGACCTTGGTAACCCTATGATGAGGTCAAAATTAATCATCTCCCGCTTCGATTCATGAAGTTCTATACTTTGAGCCAACCCTCCAGGACTTTGGTGCTCTACTTTTACCTGCTAGAAATTAAGAAACTTGGCAACAAATTTAGTAATACCCTTCTTTATATTATCCCACCAATATACCTCTCTTAAATCATGGTACATATTTGTCGAACCCGGACACATGGAATATCTAGAGCTATGTGCTTCCTTTATGATCCTCTCTTGGATCACATCCACTGTTTATCTTCACAACCTACCCTGATACTTCAACACACCATCTCCACCTTTTCCAAAAGCTAATACTCTTTGCTTATAAACATTTGCTTTCAAATCAAGAAAAATGAGATCTTGGTCTTGTTTTTCTTTCACCTCTAACACTAGTGATGATTCTTCCCCATCGGTCACCACTATACCTCCTTCTGTGAAATCCGTAAGTCTGACTCATAGGCGTGAAAATTTGTGCACATCTTTGGCTAACTCTTTCTTTTCTTGCTTAACATGGGCGGTGCTCCTCATGGATAACTTGCTTAAAGCATCAGCAACAACATTAGCCTTAACTTGATGGTAAAGAATACTCATTGTCCTAATCGTTGTGTAAATATAACCACCTCCTATGTCTCATATTGAAATCTTTATTGGGGAACACATACTGTAATCTCTTGTGGTCAGTGAATACATAAACATGAACACCATACCAGTAGCGTCGCCATATATTTAAAGCAAAAATTACATCATCCAATTCTATGTCATGGGTTTATAATTTTTCTCATGAATTTTCAACTGCCTGGAGAAGTAATCTATCATCTTTCCCTTATGCATTATAACACAAAACAACTCTAGATGCATTATAGTACAACACTAATCCATGAAAACCTTGCGGTAAAGTCAAAATTGGGACAAAAGTCAACCTCTTTTTCAATTCCTGAAGGTTTTCTGCATAAGCTTCGTACAATTTAAACTTAACAGTCTTTAGTGTCATCTTGGGAAAAGCAGATGAGATAGACAAAAACCCCTCAACAAGCCTTCTAGAGTAGCCAGCCAAACCTAAGAAACTCCTTATATCTGTTGGAGATGTGGGTCTAGGGCAACTCTGAACTGCTTCTATCTTTTGGGTATCAACTTTAATTCTATATCCGGATATTATGTGGCCCAAAAATGCGACAGACTTAAGTCAAACCTCACATGTTGAGAACTTAATATATAACTCCTTAGCTTTCAAAGTCTTAAAGACTATTTTATGATGGCTAGCATGATCTTCTTCATGTCTCGAATAGATTCGTATGTCAACAATGAATACGTTAACAAACATATCTAAATAAGGTTTGAAGACTCTGTTCATAAGCTACATTAATTATGCTGGTGCATTAGCTAAACCAAAACACATGATCAAAACCTAATAATGCCCATATCTGGTTCTAAAAGTTATCATCAGAATATCAGATTCCCTAACTTTCAACTAATAGTAGCCAGATATGAGGTCTATTTTGGAAAAATAGGTCGCATCGTTAAGTTGATCGAAAAAATCTTCTTGGAAGAGGATGCATATTCTTAATGGTAATCTTTAATTGATGGTAGGCTATACATATTCTAAGGAAACCATCTTTCTTTCTCACAAATAAGACCAGAGCATCCCGAGGTGAGACACTTGGTCAAATGAAACCCATATCTAACAAATCTTTCAACAGTTTTTTCTACTCTTTAAAATCATGTGGTGCCATTGAATATGGAGGAATAAATATAGGACAAGAATCTTGAATGATATCTATTTCCAAATCTATTTCTCTCTCAAGAGGGACTCTGGATAATTAAACATGAATGACTTCTTGAATCTCTTTTACTATAGGAACTGACTAAATGGGAGGTACCTTAAAACTTTAGTAATTCACTTGGACTAAGTTATAGATCCAACCCTTTGAAACTAACATTGTCTCCTTAAGGTACAGAATAAAATGACCCTTAGGCACTGATGAACTACTAATCCACTCTATAACTTGCTCATTAGGAATGTGAAACATGACAACTCGAGTACTACAATCTATTGACATATAACAGGCATTAATCTTGTCTATATAAAAAATGACATCAAATTCTACCATGTCTAACTCAACTAGGTTAGCCATGGTTTTCTTCTGATAGATGGAAATAAGACAATCACGATAGACTCGTTTTACTAGAATAGACTTCCCAACAGGTGTAGAATTTATGAGGAAGAATTTCAAACTTATTTGAAATATCAAGAGATACAAAAGACAAACTTGCCTGTGGGTATAGAAAATCATAAACATCAAAAGTAACCCAGTTCTTCAAAGAACGCTTGAAACCCGCTATGAATATCTAAGTGTTTAGAAACATAAAAAAGTTGTCTAATACTAATTAGAAAATTTTTTGGGGTGAAGATGATGTGGTTAGGCTTGCTAAGAAAAGTAAAATACCAATCTGCCTTTCTAAAAACAAATAATATGCTTTAAATAGAGAGACTTCACTTAAAGGGGTATAACTTCTTCCTCCAAGCTCGAGATTAAGAAAACATGGCGTTATTGTAAAACGGACTCAAAGACCTTTAATTTGACTCGTCATGGGCCACCTATTCTATATGTTCTAAGAGATATGATTGTTTGATGTTTACCAACATAATATCGCATATTGAAACTCAATCGTTATGAAAGCTTTAAAATCAATTTTGTGCTAGGGGATTCTAAAGACCTTTATTCCTATTCAAAATCATCCCCACACTAAAGAAATTATTTAACACCTAATAAAATTTAAGAATCACACGCTACAATCTTATTGACCAATGAATAATGATTTGAGTCTTAACTTAGAAATTTTAGGGATGTTATAACATTTGCCTTTCTTGCTCGTTCACCCTATGATTCCTAATGAGTACCTTTGTTTTGGTACTTGTGCTACAATCTAAATTTTCTCGTACTGCAGGGTTTAGTACCGGCTAATAGCAATGATCATTTATGTCATCCTTTGTAATTTTGGAATATCATATACAATGGTGACTACTTGGTGTCCTTGATCAGCCTATCTTTTTCTGTACATATGTGATATTTGCTTCTGACTTTAATGAGGTTTGTCATGTTCCACTTTGCGGACTTGTATTCATTTTTGATAGACATCTCAATACTCGTAAATTTTGAATTCTACGAGAGTATCTATTTTATATTTATATTTGGGTTGCTTTGTAATTCTTTTTTTCTTATATTAGCATTGATTTCTGTTTAGTTTTACCCTGATACTCACTACTTCCTATTCTTGGTATTGGTCAACTTATTTTAGTAGGTTTTATGATGACTCGGGAAGTCAGGTCGTGACATTCTTTTTCAGAAGTTTAGGAATTTTGTTTTTGAGAACGTTTGAGGTTATAATCCTATTTCTATTGTCATTCATAGAAAGTCGTTCGCATGACCTATAAGCTTATAAATCCTATTTGATATCTTGGTTGATTTCAAAACTCTCGGTACGATTCAGTTCCTACTATGTTAGTATAAAAGTTCTTCTGTAAGAAAGATAGTAGGAGTAAATCCTTTACCTTCCAGTCTTAAATTCTAGGGGGAGAGAGGGATATTGTAACACTCCAAAAAATTATAAGCTAAGACCCGAATCATTCTTCATTTGTGTATATGGTCATATCGGGTGATATTTAAATGTGCTTAGGTTATAAGATCAATTCTTTAGTGTGGGAGTTCTTCTTAGTCACTTCAGTTGTTGAGAAGCATATGCTATGACTCTCCCTTTTTGCATCAATACACCACCTAGACAAACACCAAAGCATCACATAATACGACAAATAAAACACCTTATTAGGGTAATGCTAAGATAGTTATTGAGGTTAATAACTCATTCAGTTTTCTAAAAGTTTGCCTCACACTTATCAGTTCAAAGAAATACCAGTCTTTTGATTCTACTTAGTCAATGGTGATATTCTACACGACCTAATAATTTACTGATTTTAACTTTTCACCTAAGTGTGAAAGAGGTTGCCTAATGTGTTCTAACAAAGCAGTAAAGACAGTTAATAAAAACACATTATTTTTATGTGGACCCAACACAAAAGTAGTAAAAACCACGACTTGTACCCTTACAGGATTTAACTCCAACTTCACTAAATCAACTACGAGCCTCCACAAAAGATAGATTACAAACTTTGCAAGCTACCTTAACTTCAAGTTATGAATTTGAACTACAACTCTTGGAATCCTAGGAACTAATACTAATTTGTAACCTTCAACATAAACCTCCTAAGGTATTTGTTCCCAATTCTTCGAGCTACCACAACCCTAAGACAACTCTCCTCATTTAGTTTATAACTCGCTGAACTAAGATTACAACAAGACTCATTCACTAAGAAAAACGCCTAATACATAAACTCTATAAAAGATCAGGTTCTTTGACGTGTTTCTTCAGCTCGCTGGTAGCACTTGCAAAGTGAATTTCTCAATCGCTTCTTTTTGCTCTATAAGTGAACACATATTTTGAACGACTTCACATCTATTCAAGCACAATTGGTCATAGATTTATTTTTACTTCAAACTCGTTATTGACTTGATCTTTCTTGACTTAGAGTTCTACTTCAAGTAAGACTCCTTCGTCTATTCAAACTCCTACCTTCTTTGGACTTCATTTTCAAATTACATTCATTGATTCTGTTGTATTGTAGTCGAACTCCAACACTTAAATTCAACAATTACTTTAAAGTTCTACTTTAAGTGAGACTCTTTCTTCAATTAAAGCTACTTGCCTCATTAGACTCCTTCTTCAACTCAAAATCATTGATTCTTTCTCTTCAATTCATCAGATGTTTATTTCCTTGGGGTTTCTCACTAAATTAACATTATCCATTCCTTTGTTTCTACACCCTTGTCTTTATTTATTTTAAAAGATTTCTCGAATTCAACAGCTCAGGACCGTGTACCTTTGGACCATGTTGACTGACATGTTTCTTCTTTCTATGTCAATCATCAAAACTGCCTAAATCCCAACAAATGGAGTTTCTACGGTAGATAAAATCTAGACAAGCTGACAATAATAGACTGCTAATCCGATGAACTTCAAATCTTGATAGGGGAATTAGGTCTCACCCAATAACGAATTGGCCCAACCTTGGCTAGGTCAACCATATTACCTTCCTTTGTCAATACATGATCCAAGAAAGACACATATCAAGCCAAAACTTACACTTGGAGAATACTGTTTATAACTTCTCCTCTCTCAGTCTCTAAAGTAAAATCCTTATGTGAAGAACATGATCAACTTCATTCTTGGAATAAAGTAAGATATCAGGAGTAAATACAATCACAAAAGATTCTAAATAAGAAAAATTATTCGGTTATTTAACTCCATAAAAGTAGTCTGGTCACTAGTCAACCCAAATGATATGACCACAAACACATAATTCCCCTAATGAGTCATAAAAGCATTCATTGGGATATCAACATCTCGAACTCTTAGTGTAACACTCCGGAAATTCCATGAACTAGAGATTAATCTATTGAATAATATTCAAAATTATATCTCCAGACCTATATTAATGTAATAAAATCATTTATAAAAGGTTAGATCCAAGACATTGACATCCAATAACTAGCTAATTTGAACTAGTTGACGTCCCTATGTTTGGTGAAGGTTTCAAAGGGTCAGATGTCCAAAACATGTAAAAAGACTTTATATAGGTGGAATGTGGTACAAAGGGTCCAAACGTACAGTAACGATACTCCAAAGACCACACGAAGGTTCCTTGGTGAGGATCCCAACATGGGTAGGTAGGGTACAAAAGCAGCCTGCGCGAACAAGATTGGAGCACAAGGTGTGCGTCGCATAGCCTACAGGAAGTCTACTACCTCAAGAATTAATAGGAAGCGTCGTGATGTGAGGATAGAACGCACCTCACTTACTCTACCAAATTTTTTTAAAAAATAACAGATATTGTCCCTGCGACGTGCATCCACTTCCTAGATTCGTTAAAGTCGTATTTATGGTATTTTAACTACATAAAAAGACTCATTTAAGTAGAGGGTCTTTTGGATATTTTATAGGAAGACTATATATTGATTATATATCAGTTTTATACCACTTATTACACCCTAAAGAATATTCAAAACAAAAATTCTCTCATCTCTCAGGAAACACTCTCTTTTCCAAACACCATTGAAGAATAAGAAGAGCTTAAGGAAGAAGATGAAGACTACAAGATTTTCATCCTAAATTCATGGATTATTCGTTAATAAGTTATGAGTTAATCACTCTTGGTATTCCTTTCACCAAGAGTTCTTCTCAAAGAGAGTTTTCAGGAAATTCAAACTCTAGGGTTTATACTCGACAAAATGGATTTTCTTCCAAACTCTAGATTTATGACTATCGATAAAAAATAATTTTTTTCTATGGTTGATTTCACATAAATTGTTGAGTATTTTATTATAACGTTTTAATTTCGTGTGATACATGATTTCTCTCTGAATTTATGATTTTGAATGGCTTATACTACTACTTTATAACACATAATTGTTGGGATTGGGACTATGACAAGAATGAACGCTTTAATGACCCTTTTTCCTTATTCTACTTTATGAACTAGTCTTGTTTATGAGTTGAAGAGTTAGTATTGGCTATGCTATTGAGTATTTCACTATGATGTTGATATAATTATTGTAATTTCAACATAAGTTCTTGACTAAGGATCTAGGAAGCAAAAGGTAAGTCTTCTAAAGTTGTGATTACTCAACAATGTGTATGTTAGCCTATAAATGATGTAACTATGTTAATGATGTACGTATGTGATGCTATGCATATATGTTGGGCTGTGAATATGATAATCGTGATATTATGATTATAATACAATAATGGAAATTTATGATGTTCTCTTGTATACTCTACACAAGATGATTTATGATATGTTAATATCACAAACAAAGGGTTACGATGAAAGGAACTTATCATATAATCTTAAAGAGCTCATGATAATGTTTATAAAAGGATTTAATCTCCTATTACTTATGATAAGATTTATGAATAAATGATGACTTAAAGTTTAATAAAAAAGGGACTTAAGCTTAGCACCGATGGACTTGATATGTGAGGCGCCCCTTCTCTAGTTGGAAGGTAAGTTCACAATGACTCTCATGAGATAGAGGATTCCATGTAATGTAGAAATATAAGTCTCTAATACATCTCCTATTTCTTGAACGAAGTTGCTAACATAGGAAATTAATTTGTGGATACACCTAGAAAGCTATGTCATGTTTGCTTCTATTTTGGCTGGTAGACTACCTTCTTTTGGTGTGGGGTTCTATGACACCAAATACAATATTTAACTCACATGTTCTAATGTGAGTTAAGGCGAATGTTCCCTCCACTAAAACAAAATACAAGTAAATAGATGTTGAATAGGATAACTTGAAGGGTCTACTTAGAATAGGTAGGATTATGCGACTCTACCTAGACATTACACAAGTTGACTATAAAGGAAGTCCTAGGAGACTGTTCCAATGTAGTATGGTCACATAAAAGGTATGATGCATATGATAAATATTGTTACTCTTATATGAAGTTGGTTACGTTAATGAACATGTTATTGGTCTATATTGCTTTATGAGGTGATGACTACTTATGTTACAAGTTATATGAAGCAAAACTCCACTTATGGTCTCCTATCTTATCTACTTGGTTGTGTAGAATTATGGGGGCTTCACATAACAATTACACTTGTAAGTTGGGGATGGGATCATAGGTAAGTGTTTTATATGTTATGTTTATATGATCTATTAAACATGAAGTGTTAACATGACTCTATGATAACATGTCTTTAATTATGATCATGCTTTATGTTGATGGAATCCTTAACTTGTATATGTTCTATGGTATATGTATTGAAGGTTTTCAAATGACTTAGCATGCTTTCTAAGAAATGATCCTTTTTATGCATGTCCTTGGATGTTTTGTGCATACACCCATAGTTAGTACATATGGCGTACTAACCCCATTACATTATATTACTACAAATGTAGGGTCCGGACATTCAAGATTAAGAAGCTCAATTGAAGAAGCTTGGAACTCTTCCTCCATGTTGTGGTAGGTCCTCATGTTTTGTGATGCTTTTTTTTCCTAATCTAGCTTGTGAAGACTTAAGTAGATTTTAATAGTACTCGTATTTCAATTATATTTTTTGGATTCTTTTGTATTAAGGCCTATATGGCATATTGACATTTATTGGCTAAGTCCAAATTCGTACTCTTTAGATGGTTTTTAATATGAGAATGTTTTTAGAAGATCGTACATATGCTTTCATGATTTTTCTGTATGAAGTCTAAGTATACTTCACATAGTATGTAAAGTTTTTAATTTTAGCAATTTTAAGTGGTGACATGCCATGATGAATGATAAGGGCTTGTCTTAGTCCTCCAAGAGGACGACAACGTCGCTCGCGTATGAAGTATGCTCTCGTTATGTGACACTCAGATGATGGTAACCCTACCTCAAGTAAATCTTGGAGAACACTGACAAACCCTTAAGCTAATCAACAAAATCATCATTCTGAGGAACATGATACTTATTTTTAGATGTAGTCTTGCTCAACTACCTATAGTTTATACACATCGTTATAGTACCATTTTTATTCTTCACAAATAAGACCATTCCACCTCATGGTAAAACACTAGGTAGAATATACAACAAGTCTTCCGATCTTTCTTTCAATTTGTTCAACTCTTTCGAATCCATCCAATAAGAATCGAAGGAAACAGGTTTAGTGAATAGCTCAAAGTCAATAAGAAAATCAATGTCGATGTCTGTATGAACACTTGGCAAATCAATAGGAAACACATCTATGAACTCTCTTACCACTCTCGTTGTCCTTAAAAGAGATAGATACTTTGTTTGATCGTGAATATGGGTCAAATAATATAAGCATTCCTTCTTCATCATATGACAAGCATCAAGAGAAGATATCACTCCCTTCGAATATGAACTCAGAGTACCCTTCCACACTAATTGAGGTAAACTTAGCGCAATAATCTAAGATCGCATGTTAAGGATATAACCAATCCATACCAAATATCACTTATAAATTAAGTATATCAAGTAAAAATAGGTCTGCATGAGTTTCACTATTAAAAAGTATCACTACATACCCCCAGTACATGGGATCCACCATTAAAGAATCACGTACTGGGGTAGATATACTAATAGGCATAATAATGGACTCATAGACATGATTAATATTTATAGAGAAATAAGTAGACATATAAGAATATGTCGACCTTGCATCAAATAATACTTTAATAAAATGAGGACATACTAGGATGTTACTTGCGATCACTACATCTGAGGCCTCTATCTCAGATATACCCGATATGACATAGAAATGTCCGCAGTCACACTAGTATGAGAGACACCATGACCACTACCTCAAGCTCTCTAACTCTAGCCTTGGTACAATCTCTAACACTATGTCAAGTACCTCATACCACTGTAGCTGGCGTGTAATGATTAGCCTCAAAAAGAAAAAGAGCCTCAAATGTTTACTCATTGTAGGAGGCATTAAATGAAAATGACCCAAATGTCATTATGAAAAATTGCGGGCATGATTCTGTTAATACATCTGAACATAAAGCACTCATAAGTTTTAATAGTTTGATTCATTTGACAAGGTTCATAAATGATACAAATTTGAACACGAGTCATACTTTATATGGAGCTATTATCATTGTCATGAAATACTAATAAGACTACTATGCATTAATCGATACAAGTGATGTATTTGTAGCTTCCTAACACTTGCCAACATGCTCTTAAGGAATACAACTTATCATCTCTATCACTATCACAATTGAAAAATGATTATTCAAAGAGATTAGGGTGAAATATCATAAACACAATTCATTTAAGGAATTTGATATAAGAATATGCATGACATAACATTGTTTCGTTATCCGTTGAACGTAAATCATGAATTTGTGAGACTTAGCATATAATGAGTAATGAGTGCTTATATAAATAGATTTATATCATGAAACTGATATTCATAATTTTATAAAATCAGGTTGAGATGAATGGGTTAAAGTCTTAATCTCTTATCATGAGAATTTTACATGGATGTGAATCTGTGTAAAGTGTATGATTATATGTCTTGGACATAATGTTGATATGCAAGACATTAACCGGGTATTATAACGAAAAAAAATTGAGGAATACGCTAGTTTACGAATGGATTGATATATCACTTTAATTCTAATGGGACATATCACTTTCTGATTCTTAACAGTTTACTTGGTTCCTCATCTTATCATCTCCCCTTTAGGTCTGAAACTAACACTTTAAGGCTATGCAAGTATTTTGTCATCTCTAAACGAGTGTGTATTCAGTTTTCTATAATACTGGGTAAACACTAATCGCATGGCTACTGAACTCTCCATGTGTAGTAAATAATATCCCTCAATAGTTTTCTTTGTCGGATGCTTATCTTATCCTCTTTCCGCTTCTTAATAGAAGTCTTTCTATAATTGTTTCATGCATAGACCTGTAAAGTCCCTTAATGTTATTGTTAATTGTAATGCCTCGAGCCTACACCTGTGGCAGAACTGGCACTCGAAGACCATTGATGGCCCTCAAGGGGACCATTGGCAAGGCTTACATATCTCGGCGGAAGACTTTAGTCAACTTGAATAAAAAATAAGATAGGTTTAAAGGAAAGTACTTCTTATAATATCTGGCCATGACGGCACTCAAGTCTCAATATGCAAGGATAAACTCTAAACTGCAATACTATTGTCTACGAATCCTTTAAACTGAATGAAGAGCGATGTTGGGACAAATCCCACAACATCCTAAAACAAAACTACTAAACACAAATGAAATTAATGTCCTCCGGAATGCAAGTAGGCTCACCACTGACTCTGAAACTCTATCTGGATCAACAAAACACCACGTGACGATCGTGGTTCCTTGCGTCTGCATCATAAACTAATGTAGGCCAACTGACATCAGTACATTGAATGTATGAGTATGCGGTTTGAAAGCTAAACAAAATTTAGGTGTGAAAGGTATTAAGAATGAATACTTATCTTAGCTCTACTCAACTCATGATCTACCAACTCTTATTCAGTATACACAGTTAAAATAAATGAAATAGAAATAACTGCTGATTGAAAACATGCTAAACCTCTCAGTATATATATATATTTATACAAGTACACAATAAAGTCTGAGATGTATATAAAATACTATACTAATGTATTCTAAAAATACAATATTGTCGTTTATAAAAATACAATTTACCTGAGTGATATTATCAAACCGACTGTAACAACCCTAAAAATCACTATGCTAAGTAATGTCTAATGTATCTAGAGTGCCTAAATAAGACCGGGTTCACACGGATTGATGCGTTTAGAACAAGACCTCTGAACCCTTGCGACAGCCAAGCCAACTAACTTGGGAAGTTATTTGAGCTAGGAAAGTTTGGGTCCATCTAAATAGGACTACCAAATATAAAGATTTACTCGGATGAATCTTTAACGGACTTAATAAGGGGAAATCTTAAGTTTTTTTGGTCTACGGGTAAAATGGTCTTTTTCCACGGTAAGGGTAGTATCGTAATTACCCTAAATAAATAAATTAATTATTTAATTTATAAGGTGAAGGGGCATTTTTTTGTAGAAAGGGCCGAAATTACCTATCGAACAAAATCTTGCTCCACTAGGGTTCGAACCTAGGTGGGAGCAATGATTTAACTTGATTATTTATATTGGTGAATTTATTTAATTGAATAATATTTAAATGCTGATTTAAGAAAATGTAAAATCAGATTATTATCATTAATTATTTAATTAATGGGGCGGTTTGGGTCGGGTCGACCCGGGGGGACCCATTTTTACGATGGGGACGTGACGGTTTCGAACCTCGACAAAAACAACATTTAGTGAATTAAATTGAGGTTTTATAATCTGATTTTGTAACAGCATTATGGTAATTTCACTAAACTAATTAAATCATATTTTCAATGTTTGAAAGAATCCTAGTTGACTAATTCTAAACTACTTTACCTAATCCTAAGCCACACACCTCTTTTACGTTTATCTCTCTCTCCTTCACGTCTATCCATATCTCATTTAACACTTTCTTTCTGGCTGCCAAACGTGATAAAAAAATCAGAAAAGAAACGTTCTTCACACTTGAAGAAATTGCACGCAAAACACAAACGATAAAGCAATCCAAAAACGTTAAGCAAAATGTAATATTCCAGCCGGGTAAGGTGTGAGTTTCGGGATTGGACGATAATTTGGAGAAGCTTTGTGCAGCAAGTTCAACTGTTGAACAACGTCAAAATTAGGTATGGGTTTGCTTACTCTTGGTCCCTTTCACAAGATACCCTTAAGACTCAGATAAATCTACTCCGAAACTAGGATTGTTCCCCATTACATGTTCCATATTACTAGCTCCAATCATTGATCTTAGGTTGGTATGTTTGCTGGTAGATTAGGTATGAAGTGTGATTTTCCTGATAATGTGTTCAGAATTGTATGAGCAATTAATATGTCTGCCAAAATTTTGTGAAAAAGTATGTGTATGTCGTAACATGATTTTTTGTTTTAAGCCTTAAAAATGATATGTTTTTATGGTTGAATTTTATGTGTGAATGTTTGTGTAAATCATGAGGTGTAAATGTGGTTTAATGTTGCTCGATTTAATTGTTATTCATGGCTGAATATAATCAAAAAGAGATTACACTTAAAGATGCACCAAATTATCCACGAAATGCCTTAAGAAATAACTTATGAATGATGATAAAATGAAGCTGAAAATAGTGAACAAATTTCCAGCGTTTGGTAGGTTAGGTTCGGCTAAAAAAAGCTGTACAAAATATAATGAAATATGAATATAAAATAAGTGATATCACTAAGGATTGAACCCAATATATCATTACATTAAAGATACAAAAAAATCAACAAAGATTGAGAGTAAAACAGATTAGAGGAGACCAAATCCCAGCTTGCTGGAAATTTGGATTCTCGGTCAAGGATGAGGAAAATTGGCTATAATTTAAAAAAAAATGTGAGGTCATTGGTGATTGAAACCATGACCACACCAAATGAAAATTACATAAAATTTTCATGAGAAAAATGAAAGGAAAATAGATGTGGTAAGTGGGGATTGAACCCACAACCTTTAAATTGATGAGAGAATTAGCAGAAAAATAAAAGAGAAAATAAAATGAAGAGAGTGGGGATTGAACCCACAACCTTTTGAATGGATGAAATAGTTAAGAGAAAAATAAAGGAGAAAATAAAATGTGGAGAGTGGGGATTGAACCCACAACCTCTAGAATGAATCAGAGAGTTAGGACAAAAATAAAGGAGGAAATAAAATGTGGAGAGTGGGTATTGTACCCACAACCTCTTGAATGGATGAGAAAGTAAGCAGAAAAATAAAGGAGAAAATAAAATGAGGAGAGTGGGGATTGGACGAACAACCTCTTGAATTAATGAGAGAGTTAGTAGAAAAATAAAGGAGAAAATAAATGTGGAGAGTGTGATTGAGCCCACAACCTCTTAGATAGGTGAGAAAGTTAAAAGATAAATTAAAAGAAAAATAATGAGCTTGTGGGGGATTGAACCCACAACCTCCTTGCCTTAAAACGAAAAAAGAGAGGAGAACAAGGCAGAAATATTATGGGGTTGATGGGAATCGAAATAGGGTCTCCAAAATCTGAAAAATTCAATCATCAAGTTTAAATTAAGAGTAATTATTGTTCAAGGGATTTGAAATGGGGTTCCCTTGCCCAATTCCGTATTGACACATAGTCATACGTAAATAAATATTCAACAAACTCTGCCTCTAATTATCGAAATCAATACCTTGGCATATCTACACGATGCATAAGTCTTGTACCACATAATCTTTGGTAAACATGAATCACTTAGACAAACTATGAATGATGACTCATGGCTTATATGTGTGTACTCATAAGTCTAGCATACATGTAAAACTAAGTGAGTCTATGATGTATAGGATAAAAAGATGTAACCCTACAAGGGTTAAGTAAGACAGTGAAACACACTAATTGGCCAAAGTGTATTAGCATATGATGAAATGAACGTTCACGTGAAGGGGTGATTAATTATGAAAAACAAATGTGTTAAAGTTAATTAATGAGGTGAAAATATAATAAGTAGGTAATGTGAAAGATGAGAGAAATCTCAAATAAGCTTGAGTAAATGTTACCAAAACGTACTCACCTATAAGAGTGTAAAGCTAATAAAAAGAGCACTCTCTATTAACCTTGAAATGAAAGTACTGAAGTTAATGCATACTTAATAATAATGATGAGATGATAAATCATCTAATAAGATATGAGGTCTTCATGCTAGAACCCAGCTTCCATGATGTATTAGTTGAATGTAATGGAACATTATACTGTGCACTCATAGGCTAGCTATGAGCGGTGATTCCTTCCTTTGGGAAGGGCGGAGGTTCACGTAAATCTCATGAGATAAGACTGTCCGACATGCCGGGTATAGGTCTCTTATATTTCCGTGTATTTGAACCTATACTAACAATATAAAGATCTAATAGGTTTCAATTCCCTATATATGCTAGAATGTTTTTCTTTACTTTGGTTGGTGATTCCACCTTTTTCGGTGTGGCGATTACACACTGGATTTCATGATGCTTACATGATCTATGTCGGTTAAGGTTAATGTTCCCAAATAAAAAATGTGGTCAGCCTCAACGAATAAACATAATGAAATGAACGATACCAAGGGTGTTTGGAAAGGATAATCAAGAGGTGAGCTAGACTTAGGTAATAATACTTGGTTATTCTTGGTTAATGAACCACAAACCCGATGAGAGTCTTAAACTACATTCTAGGTATGACTTGTGGCTCCACTACTGTATGAAAGAATGAACTGAAGTACGTGTGAATGAATGAAGCAGACTTTGTTTTTGTTAAGAAGGCTCCCTAGTTGAGGTCCCATATGTTGAGCGCTCATTTTTGGAAGTCCTAATGTCAAGCCCATTATTCTAAGGTCTCGTGGAATATGAAATAATAATATGAACTATGTGTAATATATTATGTTCTATTTGAAAAATAATAAGTATGATGATGCATGTTATTCTCATGGCATGACTTTCCTAATTCGAAACTGGCAAGTCCACTAACTTGACTTTCCATATTTCATATCGATAGGAAAGAGCTCTTGTAAATCATGCATGTCCTTTGTGTGTGCTTGCATATACCCATACATAGTACAAGTGTGTACTAATCCCATACAACTCTATAATTTTAGGTGCAGGCACATGCGTATGCTAGAGCTTATGATACGACGCTGCAGCTATACGGACTTGGAGCATTCATCTGGACTTGGTAGGCCCTCATGCTTTCCTGGACGCTTGCCTATTATATCCTAGCTTAGATATAGGTTGAGTTATTGGAGTATGTTCCATTAGCGTTTCTTTCTCATTTTATTTTGAGATATTGTATTGGTGTCATTTTTCAAAGTATATATTTAATGCATTATTGAATTATTACTTTCATTTGATGATATTAATATTTGATGGTTAATTTTGAATGTTTATGAGTTTAAGTAGAATTTCTTATATGAATGTTAAGTAACAAAAAAATCAAATTTTCCGCTAAAATTAACCTGGATGAATTAACGATGATGTATGTAGGCTTATCTGCGACCTTTGAGAGGACAACGACGGCCGGTTTCGTATGGGGTCTAGACCCCTGTCGTGAAAAAGTTTTTATCAGAGCATTAGCTTAAATTTCGAAGATAATAAGTTTACATCAACCACATCGAGTAGTTTCCATGTCCTGGTAGTGAAGTGCAACATTATCAAGAATTAGAGACTGCATGATGCATAGGAAAAATTCTCTTCTTCTGATCTTATCTTGACTTCTCTACTGTGTGATTTCTTGGTGTTAAGAGTGTATCTAACATAAACTCTTGAGATTCATAAAGATTAATACAAGGAGAAACGTAGGTGGAGACATTCGAGGAGCAGATGCTACGGTAAATCAAGTTCCTCCCCAGGCTCCTGTTCCTGGAAGAGAAATGCTTATAAACCCAACTGGGTTGACTGATGGAAAAGTGAGGACAACCCAGGTACAGATTTAACAAGCCATCACCTTACAAGCTCATACTATGACAGCCCAGCAGAGCAATAAGTTGTTCCTAGGAAAAGCCCACATGTCAGCACCATAGCTAGCATGTTAAGGGACTTCACGAGGATGAATCCTCTCGTTTATACTAGATCAATGATTGCTAAGAATATCGAGGAGGAGAACAGGGCACCTATGCTTAATGCGAGCATGGACTTTTCCAGGCGTATGGTCCGTGTCCAAAAAATGGAGGAAAACAGGAAGATGAAGCATACTAGGGCAGGGAATGGGTCAAGGGAAGCTGAGAAGAATTTTTCAATGAAGAGTAGTAATGAAATCAGGGGGATAAGCCATGGTTTTAGATGGGACTCTCCCACCAAGAGGAGTAAAGTTCATCCAAGGGCGCTATGATAGGGATTCCGAGCCCAAATTTAAGACAAATGGTGAAGTAGATACACCTCAGGAGAGGCCACCTGGTAGAAAGTGTGGCAAACTTCATGGAGGAGAGTGTAGGATAGGCTCTAACACTTGTTACAATTCTGGAAAACCAGGTCACATGATGAAGGATTGTACATATATGAGAGGTCAAGAAAAAGTGAAGGAGAAAGTTCAGCCGAATTGTCCTAGTGAAGAGGTTTCAAGGAGACAACCATTCTTCGCACTCAAGTCTAGGGGTGTAGGGGAAGAAACCTCTAGTGATGTCTCGGGTGCTTAGCCTAAATTAATTTTCATGTATATGGTATTATGCACGACTATGAAGTTAATATGTTGGAGTTATCATGTTGATTGTTGGCTTGTGTGACTTATGTGTTTTTTTATGTTGTATGCTTTGATGAGACTAGTTTGGAAGGAGTTCCTTAGTGAATTAATGTGAAGGTGCTAGTAGGATTCAAGGATGTGCATCAACCTACTAATATGTAAAATAAATATTCTCCAATAAAAAGCATTGAATAGCTTAGGTATGGATTTTCTCCATAAATGTTATGCTACCATAGAATATCAAACTAGGGCAGTGAGGTTTTAGTTTCCAAATCAGATAGGGTATAATTGGGAAGGGCATGGACCAATCCAACAAAACCATACAATTTCAAATCTTAGGGACAACAAGATGTTATCTAACGGGTTAGATATACTTCTTCTAAGGCTGGTTTTGTTAAAGAAACTCCATGTTTTAGTGCAATAGTCGACTTGGTATTGTAAGTCCAAAATCGTATGTGTAATAATTTCACTATGTGAGTTTAAATGAATTCATGATTGCATGTCATGTTGCTGCTTTTGTATAGCATGGACATGATATTTTAGTGTGTTGCATTAGTGGGGAGGTGCATAAAGTTAAGTGCGAATGAGAAGGAATTTCCTCAATCTCAAATATGAAGCTTCAAATAATCTTGAGTAATATGCACTATCATTAGTAAGTGTGTAACAAGAATTCACAAAGAGTAAAGTCTCAAGTATGTTAACATATTTTCTAAAATCAACCTGTTTATTTTAAAATGATGTGTAGTGTCATTCGGGGATGAATATTCCTAAGAGGGGTATAATGTAACAACCCTAAAAATGACAATGCTATGTCATGTCTAACGTATCTAGAGTGCGGCAGCCAAGACAACTAACTTGGGTCGTTAGTTGAGCTAGGAAAGGTTGGGTCCATCCATGTAGGTCTCTCGAAAATGAAGATTTACTCGGATGAGTGTTTACCGGACTTAAAAAGGGGAAATCTTAAGTTTAGAGGGTCTAGGGGTAAAATGGTCTTTTTCTAGGCTAAAGTTAGTATCCGAATTACCCTAAATATGTAATTAATTATTTAATTAATAAGGTTGAGGGGCATTTTGGATAGAAAGGGCCAAAATTTCCCATTGCGCAAACTCTTGCTCCATCCGGGTTCGAATATAGGTGGGAGACATGATTTAACTTGATTATTTATATTGGTGAATTAATTTAATTATTAAAATTTAAATACTCATTTAATAAAAAGGAAAATCAGATTATTATTATAATTAATTACTTAATGGGACAGGTTTGGTTGCGTCAACCCGGAGGGACCGTTTTGGCCATGCGGACGTCACGGGTTTGAACCTCGACGGAAGCAACATTTAAGCGGATTAAATTGAGGTTTATAATCTTATTCTGTAAGGGATGTATAGTCATTTCACTAAACAAATTAAATCAGATTTTTAAATTTGAAAGAGTCCTACTTGACTAAGTCTAAACTACTTCATGTAATCCTGAGACACTCAACTCTTTCATGTTTATCTCTCTCTCCTTTACGTCTATCTCTCTCTAATTTTACACATGAATTCTGGCTTCCAAATATGATGAAAAAAAATCATAAAACTAAAGTTCTTCAAACTTGAAGAACTTGCACACAAAACACAAACGAGAAAGCAATCCGAAAACGTTAAGCAAAACGTAATACGCTAGCCGGGTAAGGTGTGAGTTTTTGGATTAGACGTGAATTTTTAGAAATTTTGGGTAGCAAGTTCAAGTGTTGAACAACGTTAAAATCAGGTATGGGTTTTCTTACTCTTGGTCCCTTTCCCAAGAGACCCTTAAGACTCAGATAATTATATTCCAAAACTAGGATTGTTCCCCCATTAAATATTCCCTGTCACTAGCTCCTATCACTGCTCTTAGGTTACTATGTTTGCTGGTATATTAGGCATGAAGTGTGATTTTCGGGATAATGTGTTCATGATTATGTGTGTGGAATTGTTTGAACGATGAAGTATGTCTGCCTAAATTTCGTGAAAAATGTTTGTGTATGTCGTGACATGATTTTCGGTTTTAAGCCTTAAAAATGATATATTTTTATGGTTGAATTTTATGTGTGAAGGGTTGTGTAGTTCATGGAGTGTAAAAGTGGTGTAATATCGCTAAATTTAAAGGTAGTTCTTGTCTGAATATAATCATAAAGATATGACACTTAAAGATGCACCAAATGATCGACGAAGTTTCATAAGAATTAACGTATGAATGACGATAAAAAGAAGCTGAAAATAGTAAACAAATTTCCAGCATTTGGTAGGTTTGGTTTACCAAAACAAAGTGGTACAAAATTCAATGAAAAATGAATGTAAAATAAGTGAGCTCACTAAGGATTGAACCAAAGACATCATTACATGAAAGCTACAAAAAAATCAACAAAAGATTGATAGGAAAATGGAATGAAAGAGACAAACTTTCCAACTTGCTCGAAATTTTGAGTCTCGGTGAAGGATGAGAAAAATTAGCTTTGTTTTTTAAAAAAATTAAATGTGAGGTCATTGGGGATTGAAACCATGACCTCAAAAAATTCAAATTACATAAACATTTTATGAGAAAAATGAAATAAAAAATAGATATGGTGAGTGGGGGTTGAACCCACAACCTTTTGAATTGATGACAGAGTTAGGAGAAAAAAAAAGCAGAAAATAAAATGTTGAGAGTGGGGATTGAACCCACAACCTCTTGGATAGATGAGAGAGTTAGGGAAAAAAAAGGAGAAAATAAAATGTGGAGAGAGGGGATTGAACCCACAACCTCTTGAATGGATGAGAGAGTTAGGAGAAAAATAACGGATAAAATAATATGTGGAGTGTGGGGATTGAACCCACCACCTCTTGAAAATAAAATGTGGAGAGTGGGGATTGAACTCACAACCTCTTGAATGGGTGAGAGAGTTCGGAGAAAAATAAGGAGAAAATAAATTTGGGGAGTGGGGATTGAAACCACACCCACTTGGATAGGTGAGAAAATTAAGAAATAAATTAAAAAATGGGAGTGGGGAATTGAACCCACAACCTCATTGCCTTAAAATGAAAAAAGAGTGGGGAACAAGAAGCAAATATTATGGGGTTGATTGGAATCGAACTAGGGTCTCCCAAATTTGAAAAATGCAATTATCAAGTCTAGAATAAGATAAAGTGTTGTTCAAGGGATTCGAAATCGGGTGTTCCCTTGCCCAATTCCATATTAACACATAAGTCATACGTAAAAATATATTTAATAAATGCTTTTTCTAAAGATCAAATCAATACCTTGGCATGTCTACAAGATGCATAAGTCTTGTACCACATAATCTTGGGTAAACATGAATAAATAAGACAAACTATGAATGAAACCTCATGGCTTGTATGTACGGAATCGTAAGTCTAGCATAAGCTTAAAAGTAAGTGAGTCTAAGATGTATATGTTAAAATGATGTAACCCTAGAAGAGTTAAGAGTGTGAAAGACACTAATTTGGCCAAGTGTATTCGCATATGATGAAATGAACATTCATGTGAAGGGATGAGTAATTATCAAAAGCAAATGTGTTAAAGTTAATGAATGAGGTGACAATATGATAAGAGGCCAATGTGAAATATGAGAGCAATCTCAAATGAGCCTAAGTAAATGTTACCAAAACATACTCACCTATGAGAGTGTAAAGCTAATGAAGAGACCAGTCTCTGTGAACACTCTAATGAAAGTATTGAAGTTAATGCATACTTAATACTAATAATGAGATGAGAAATCATCTAATAAGTTATAATGTCCTGATGCTAGAAGCCAGCTTTCATGATGTATGAGTTGAATGTAATGGAACTTGATACTGTGCACCGATAGGCTAGCTATGAGCGGTGATGCCTTCATTTGGGAAGGGCGGAGGTAGACGTAACTCTCATGAGATAAGACTATCCGGCATGACCGGTATGGGTCTCCTTAAATATCCTATTCTTTGAACCTATACTGCCAATATAGGGATCTAGCAGGGTTCAATTCCCTAAATACGTTAGCATGTTTTGGTTCACTTTAGAAAGTTATTCCATATCTTTTCGATATGGGGGTTACACACTAGATTTCGTTATGGTCACATGATCTATGTTGGTTAAGGTTAAACTTTCTTTTGAAAGAATGAGACCAGCCTCAACGAATGAACATAATGAAATGATCAATACCAAAGGTGTTAGGATAGGATAATCTAGAGGTGGGCTAGACTTAAGTACAAACACTTGGTTATTCTTAGTCATTGCACAACGAACCCAATGTGAGTCTTAAACTACATCCTAGGTATGACCGGTGGTTGCAGTACTATACAAAATAATGAAGGTGAAGTATGTATGAAGGAATGAAGCAGACTCTTTTTTAAAAAAAAGGGCTCCCTAGTTTAGGTCCCATGTGTTTAGCCCTCATTTTGGGACGTCCTAATGTGAAGTTTATAATTACAAGGTCTTATTGCATATGAAATAATGATATGTACTATGTGATATGATATGTGTAATATGTTATGTGCTATTTGCAAAATGATAAGTATTAAGATGCATGTTACTCTCATGGCATGACTGTCCTAAGCTGAAATTGGCAAGTCCACTGACTTGACTTCCATAATTCATATCGATAGGAAACAACTCTTGTTAATCATGCATGTCCTTTGTGTGTGCTTGAATACATTCATACTTAGTACAAGTGTGTACTAATCCCATACAACTCTATACTTTTAGGTGCAGGCACGGGCATATGCTAGAGCTTATGATACGACGCTGCAGCTATCCAGACGTGGAGCATTCATCTGGACTTGTTAGGCTCTCATGATTTCGAGGACGCTTGCCCATTGTAATCTAGATTAGATATAGGTTTTAGTTAGTGTTGTATGTTCCACTAGCGTTTCTTTATCATTTTATTTCAGACATTGTATTGTTGCCATTTTGGAAAGTATACACCTAATGCAGTATTGAACTATTTCTTTCATTTGATGATCTTAGTATTAGATGGTTGATTGTGAACATTTATGAGTTTAAGTAGAATGTGTTATATGAATGTTAAGTAACAAAAAGTTCAAATTTTCCGCCAAAATTAACCTAGATGAAATAGCGATGGCGTATGTAGGCTTGTCTGCGACCTCTGAGAGGTCAACAACACCGGTCTCGTCTGGTGTCTAGACCACGATCGTGATAGGGAAAACCATCACTTAAGATCTACAGAGATGATACAACGGTCTAATGCACGCTGCCAGCGCATCCTATACCCGTCCAAATGTATAAAATATGAACTACCTAATGGATCCACTAGTGAACTGTGAAAAGGAATCATCTAAATAGTATGACAATTTTCTACCATGGTGTCTAACATGGTTTATTAGGGATATGAGTTATCTGAACTGTCCCCCATATCGATGTTCAATACTACTCCCAAAAATATACTTGCTCTTATGTGTATAAACATACATATTAGTGCTCAAAACTTAGCTTTTTAAAAAGCTCTCTAGGAAATCATAGTATCCTCTTTTTTCAATTAAAGCTAGCCATAGGCTCTGTGAATGTCTAGATTTCTTTCCTTCTCAAAAGTTTGAATACATGTTTAAATCCTTAGCGACTACTTAGTTCCCTAATAACTCTTGAGAAGTGAACTCAACTTGATCCTTTTTGCTTACATGAAACTTTAACTCTTAGGGAACACTTAGTTCTCTTATACCTCATGAAAAATGAACTCAACTCTATACTCTTTCTTGACTTGAACATTAAGTCTTCAAAACAAAGTGAAAACGTTTGTGAAAGACATTAGAAAACTTGATAACTTTACTTTGACTTGCTTCTAAACTCCTGCGCTTGGCTCTTAACTTCCTTGACTTTGATCTTAACTTTCCTTCAATTCGATTATGGATTCAAGTATTACGATATCCTAATTATGGATGATTTCATGATGTTTATATGTACTATAGAGTGTTGGAATCTACTACGAATGAAGGGTACATCACTTAGGAACTAGTAAGAAAACATAGTGAAAGGATAGGATCTCCAAGGGTCCTGGCGCTATGAGAGGGGCGTAGCGCCATAGCCTGACTTATAGTGGTTGTCCTCAGTCGCTCTGAGAGGCATGGCGCCCCATTATCTACGCAACGGGTTTTCTGACTCTCTTCTTCTTTTTTCACCTGTAAACCTTTTTCAAACTCCCATGGTCTCACCCCCAAACACTTAGGATTACTAAATAAATTATTACCCAATAGTTAAGACCCTAAAGCAGTTTGGAAACATGGATTAAAACTAACAGAGATCAAAAACGATTCAATAAACAATAACTTCAAACTTTTCATCAAAAACTTCAAGATTTCCTTTCAATTAACTATATATTTCAGTAACGAATCAAATTGGAGGGTGGGTGAAATAACCCAACACCGGATGATCTCATATACCTTGTTAGGGATCACCCCTGACGAAATCCGCGAACGAATTCTTGGTGTTCTTGCGTCAACTTCTCCTTTATCCTTTTTTCTCATTTCTCTCAATGCCCTAGCTTATTTTCTAAGTATGTAAACTGAATGGAATCAGTTTATACCCCAACATATTACCCCAAAAAAGAATTTAATAATTAACCTAGGAAAAGATCAAAACACATTTAACAAATCCAAATTTTTGGAACTTTTCCTGCTTAACAGCCCCACTTCAAAAACCCATATCTCCCTTATACGACCTCCGTAATTTGCAAACTTTGAATATTTGGAAAGATCTTCAGACAAGATTCCCATCCATATGAAAAACTGACCAAAATTCCTCCAGATCTGGGAGTTATGGCCATTTGAAAATGTAGGAAACTCACTTTTGAAATCTGGAAATTTTCCAGATTTC
>JAKWIY010000924.1:0-27819 GCA_027704805.1 Solanum corneliomulleri
TCAATTACTGGGGCATCTAGCTCCAGAAATGTGGAGATAGCGAGAGGCACTACTGATAGTGCTTTTGTTACTGAGG
Organism: Solanum corneliomulleri; assembly: GCA_027704805.1. Taxonomy (NCBI): domain Eukaryota; kingdom Viridiplantae; phylum Streptophyta; class Magnoliopsida; order Solanales; family Solanaceae; genus Solanum; species Solanum corneliomulleri. The sequence continues at coordinate 77 of JAKWIY010000924.1, forward strand.
ACACTATTGAGGGTGTCCAGATTACATAGGTAGTGGGTTCCGGGGTACCGGACCCACAAGCTTGTTGATTGTCGGCACTTTGCGCCCCAGGTTTGCTTCACCTACCACTCTTGTATTTGATTTTTTTATGCATTGAGGAAAATTGCATTTGTTTTTCTTGTGGAGTGGGGTAAATTGAAAGTGAGTGCTAGGGTGAAGTCTGAGTAGCCTAATTTACTATCCTGCTTTGGGGTTTTCTTGCCTGTGTTCTTTTTCCCTAGGAGACTGATTATTTTTACTGTTGAACCGGCATGTCTATATCTTGTGTACATAGTTTAATTATGAAGCATGATGGCTAAAATAATATCCTGATGAATTGAAAATGATGCATGACTAGGCATAGTAATATATAAATGTATGGCTCTAAGCATGACATAAAGGTACACCACTGCATGACCATAAGTCTAAAATTCAAACTATGTGTCTTATAATCTGGTAGAGTAATGAGATTTCAAGTTACTAAGAGGAAGATTTGAATAGTCCACTATTTGTACTTAGCTAGAACTTGCCTGGTTAGTCCTGCTAAAAGTAAGTTGTAATAGATAATTAGGAACGGATCATAGGCCCTTGTTCAAAATAGCCCATTTCTAGCCTAGATAAAAAAAATGAAATTATTTCATCTTTGATCCAAATGATTTGAGCTTTAACTAGACCTTTCTTTTTCACCCCCAGCTGATTTTTTTTGGGAATAATGTGTTGGCCCTGGTCCCTCCTTGGACATGTGCACCTCAGATTATGCCAAAAGCATAAGTTCAGTGTGGCTAATGCAGTAAACAATGTTTTTATGGCTATGACCCAACTTTGGGTATTGTATACTTTGACTCATGGCAAAGCCATGAGTTGAGGGTGGCTATTATGAGGAATGCTCTGAAAAGTGGGGTTGAAAGAACAAAGAGAGAGAAAGAACAAAAGTGAAGTAACTCAAGAATTAGTGTTGAAAGAAAAGTGAAAAATAATAATAATAAAAAAAAATACAAAAAATACAAGCAAGAAAAAAAGAGTCACTTACACAAATGAAGAAAGAAGGGAAAATAGCAAGGTAAAAGAATATGGGAAATTGGGAGAAATAAAATGATGAAAAGGGGTATGTTTAGCTGATATGTCAAGGAGGGCAAAAAAGGCAATAAAGTATACCCAAATCTACCCTAACTGACCCTGAGCCTATGTTACAAGCTAAGAAAGTCCTATCGTGATCCTAAAAGTTGTATAGCGAACTTAAAGCAGTGAAAATAAGGGCAAGCGTATGACAATATGTATGAATGAGTTGTGAATATGTTCTGAGAGTGAGTGTTGAAAAGTAATTCTTATACTCAAACTAAAATCATTGTGTGAAAAATGAGGATATTGTTTTGAAGTGAGGACACTAGTTGCAATATCGGAAATATTAACACCTCAGTGAGAAATTGAAAAGGATAGGTTTTAGTGCGTGATGAGTCTGTGTCATGGTCTGATTCCACATAATTCAAGCCTAATAGTGATAGCATGCATAAATATGATAAGACTTATCGGGATTGATAGCCAAATGATTAGGAAAGATAAACATAGATACTATTGTACAAAGATTTTGTATTGAGTCATAGTGCGTCGCTTGAGGACAAAAAACGAATTTAAGTTGAGGGTGTTGATATACCGTGTTTCACGGTATTTTTAATACTATTTCCTTAAGTTAAGTGTGTGTCCAAAAGCCTTTTTTTATTAATTTTTATGTAAGTTTATCTTTATTTGCAGCAAATCTGTCTAAAAGATGAACGCGGAGGTTTTTGAGCAAGAAACGCAGAAAAGTACCACCTACGGAGCTTGTGACGGTCCGTCGCGCCTGTGACGGTTCGTTGGTGGCATCGTAGTGAATCTGCTGAAGGAAGATGGGGAATTCTGACAAAGTGTGGGGTTACGGAGTGTGTGACAGACCATCGTAGCCATGACGGTTCGTCCTGCTTGTTCGTCATGAAGATCATAGAAGTAGTCCTAGTACCCAAATTCCAAGAGTTCAAGTGTTATAGAACGGATACCCTCGACGGACCGTTGTGACTGTGATGATCCGTCATACCTGCCGTTGAGGATAATGAAGATAGCAGCAGAAGAATTTAAAGTATGGGACAACGTAGTCCATGACGGCCCGTCGTGACCACGACAACCCATCGCGGGTTCCGTCCAACCAGCCGCGTTTTGACAGATTTCCAATAAATAGAGTCCTTCATTGATTAGGTTTTGTTTTTTTATATATAGTTCGAAAAAACTCATTTTTGGGGTTAGACTCTTTGGTGATTAGACTCTCTTATAGTTAGACTCTTGGTTATTTTAGATTCTTTTGTGGATTAGACTTTGTGATTATTATTACACTTTTGGAGAATCTTTAGTCTTCAATTAATTTCACTAATTGATTATTGGTGATTCTTTGTTTAATCAAGTGAACTTCTGCATTTTATTATTTCTCATTGAAGTAAGTGCATGAATTTTTATATTACATATTTGAATATTGTGATTATGACTATGGGTAACTAAACTCCATAACTAGGGTTGTGGGAGCCATAGGCGAATAATGAGGTAAAACCTAACTATAATAACAATTATAGAATAGTGTCTTGCATGTATTGATAATTCTTTCGCTTAGAAGTCTTTTTAACGGATGACCAACGTTAGAACTCTCCTTAATGCTACTTGCCGGACCAAGGTGGTAGATAATAGGAAAAGAATTATTAACATAGATATAATGTATACTATCTAATAGGCTAGTATTGATTGGTATGAGGTAATAACTTAGTCAAACATCGAATACGATGCTTAATATGAGGTAAAGGTAAGGGTAAGTATAGCAACACACATAGCCGGACCAAGGATTTAGAAATACATAACTTATCACGTTGCATGCAATATACTAGGAAAGAATTGTTATTGTTAGAATTAACAAGTTAGGAACCTATGGGGAACATGTAAACCCTAATTACTTTTATTAACTGATTAAAGTCCAACATTTGAATCTGTTAGTTGTCTACTTTGATTTAGCTAATTATTTTCATTCATTTAGAAATAATAAACCCCATTTAATTTTCTTTATTTTCCAAGGAAATAATTGACTAAATAGTAGTAATAATAGATAGAAGTTAAGTATGAAATGTTTTCCTTGTGGGAACGATCCCAACCTCATTAGTTGGGTCTTTACTTGATACGACCGCTTTACTTCTTATTTGAGAAGTAAGTTTGAGCGTATCAGTATACTTCAAATAGAATTCTAAACTATTTAATTTTCCACAAATTTTAACTAATGACATGTTATGAGTTAAGTGGATTTGTTGAGTCCTCTGAGAGGAGGAGGACGTTGGTCGCATCTGGGGTCTAGTCTCCGGGTTTGACACTTTCTCTCTCCTAAAGAAACCAATTGAAGACCAAGATAGAGGTGGGTTGTAGGGCTGACAATGGTCAAGTTTCTCCATCAAACTTCATCAATTAACACCGTATGGGATTCCTTTAACCTTTTGGGTCTCTTTCCCCGAAGGGATCCTCCAAATTTATTTCAAAAACATCAAATTCAGGTTTACTGCCAATACGAAATTGATCTTCTGAATTGCTTGGATTATGATTTCTTTTGGATATTATGAGTAGATTAACATGTCTTATAACAAAATTATATTACTTCTTAATGTATCGGTCTCAATTGTAGAAGATGACCTATTCCCTTTAACCCTAAATTGTGGTCTTGAATTCAATTGTATAATATTGACTCAATTGGTTTGGTTACTGTGTCAATTACTATTCTATGTTTCTATCATGCTTATTATGAGTAGATTGTGATGTATTGTAATCCAATTATTCTAGTTCTTGAGTAATTGACCTAGGTTGTGAAGTAGATTATGAACTTGATCTAAGTCTCTAATTCTAGGCTATGAAATTGTAATGAATTGTTGTATAATTATTCAATTGGTCTTGTTATTATGTTGTTACTATTATATGATGATATTATACCATTGTTGGGTTGTAATGTATGGTTCATGGTAAGACCTTGATGATGGCATTGTGAAGAAGATTGAGTAAGTCTTGGGATCTCTATGCTTGTCACATCCTGAGACCACACCCTAGAAGATATGACACTCTCAGATTGCAACCGGCATACTTGACGTCTTTGAGGTCTTGTACAAGCCCTTTCGAATCGTTTATCACATATACACATATGAAAAGAAGTGCATAACTAAAACTTTTCACAAACATTAGAATAGTCATTAAAATCCCTTTTATATAAAACTCATAGGAAATACTAAGTCTTATTTCATCATATCCTCGACACAAGAGTACTAGGGACACGGACCATACAACAGATATATAGTAACTACTAAGTCGACTAGAATACTTCAACAAGAAAAATAAAAGACATCTATGCCCTCGAGTCAAATAAGGAAATACTTCAACTTGCTTGAAGGATCCTATAATCAAATAGTTAGCTCCCAAAATCATCTTCACCTATGAATCACTTTAGAGATAGATAAAAGTATAAAATTAGTACAACCACATGTACTAAGTACGGCATAATGCATAACAATCATGAAAATGGAAATTTAATGGAAATATGCTCTTTTTGATTTAAATATGATAAAATAAATATAAGAACAACATTTAACACCTTAAAACACATAAGATAGCACTTATGCAATTTATCACATTTTAAGGAACACTTTACAGTGAACTCCTTCAGTGTTATAGTGAAGTTTCTTAACTCTACCTTAGACACTTTCTAGCATGTAGTTATCTCACTAAGAGCTATCCTAAGAATCAGTTAAGTAAGACAAAGAGTGACCGCCCATACACCCTATCTAGGAATACCTAAATAATCCATAAAACCACCTATAATGAGATATACATACTTACAGTACACCAACATATGAACATGAGATCCTCCTACCAAAGATGATTCTAAGGTTCAATTGAGTGAGTTGTGATACGACCGGCCATACAATCACGTTCACACACACTTAAGAGATTCTTTAGATTACCTAGTATAAGATCATTCTCACTTAGCACAATAGCATTCATAGAATATGACATTCAAAGACTTACTCAAGTAAATCAAGAAAAGAATGTCCATGCTTCACCTCTGCAACATTACCTAAGTAAACCATAAGACTACCTATGTTTGGGTAATGTCTATATAATCAACCCTATATAGAGTCATTTTTAAGGCTTATCTAGGTAGATACAAAGTGACCATTCCTATGCCCTCTTCACACATTAACTAGACAACCCTTAATTAATCTACATAAGTACTTATTCATTTAGCATGATTTTTTCAATTAAATCATTACATTAATTAGTTAATTTAAGAGAGATTCATCGCATAAGGACATTCAAGTAATGGTCTTGGAGAAGACCTGAGGACTCTCAGTAACATCTTCAAAGTGTATTGTGCAATGTCTAGATAGTGTCCTATACCACAAACCTAAACTTCATAGAACTTCTCAATGCTAGTAGGTATCACATATGATGAGAATAGGCAATAACCGACATACTACCATGGTAGCAAAGCATAAAATCCAGAGTTGTAACCTACTCTAATAGAGGGTGTTCTACTTGCCTATGGTAGGACTTGGACACATCCCATGAAGGCACATGGTTAAGGAATATGAAGGGTTTCTTTGCCCTCTAGCCTCATTCTTTAACTAGAGACACTTCCTTTACCATAATCACTTGGAGCTTGCCTTTGTTATCTTAGAGTAATTTACATTAAAGAATGATACGAAGGGGTTCCATATCTAGTTCATCACCCAATAACATTCACCCTACCAAAAAGGACCCCTAGGGATGCCTTATGATGACGACGAAGATATCTTAATAACTTTCATAAGGATGATATGATTTCATTCCATCCAACCAACCTTAATTCCATCATTCATACAAGAAGGATACCGTTACGGCTTTCGACTAAAAAAACTTACCACTAGGTTCAAGGTTTTACATAAAGGACCTTCATAGAATCGTTCAAGGTCTCATATCATTCATGCATACAAGAATAAGAGACTTTAGAATCCTAAGTGAATACATCTAATATTCACATTCATACATGTATCAAGTAAGGGATACAAGTCTACTACACAAAAAACACCAATACTTCACTTTAGCAGATATTGCCTATTATTCTAGAAGAACGTAGGAATAACCATTATCATCTATAAGTTATCCTATACACTACTATAACAACATCAATATAACCATAATAGATCATATATTCAAGTAGAAATAATAATGCATTAACTCTAAGACTACACACATAAAGACGTAGTCATAGTCTAACATGATCATCTAATAACAATAGAAGAAGTACATACATTCACATTATTCACATGTACATAGATATAGTCATGCTTCACATAAATCACTACACAAATCATCATAATACTTCAATTAGTTTTCCGTTTGATGTCATGATCATCATAATGCATAAAGTAACACCGACAAGGCCACATCACTCACATCGCACCGCCACCATAAGTGGACGATACCAATAATAACATAATTCAAAAGATAAATTACATAAAATAAATAGAATTAGGGCATAGTACGACCAATCCATTCTCACCACTTCAATCCATAACTAAATATTCCAATTCAATACCAAGAAGCCCTTACCCATGGCCATGAACATCAATTCAATAAAAAAAATATAATTATCAATGAATCTAGGTCAATTCAATTTAGATTTATCAAACTAATACATCCTATACATCAATAAAATACAATTCTTAAATCATTAAATAGGCCATAGAAAACTACAATAGAATTCATACGCTTTAAGACAATATCAAGTCAATCATAAAGTAGTCAAAAACTAGGATTCATCAATTACATGTGTTCACAGGTCAATTCATTTAAAATCATATGATTGACATCAATATGATCAATATATAATGATTTAAACCCTTTAATGCAACAACCCATCATCTTTCTAAACTTTAGAAATCTCCTTGAATTTTTGGATCCTTGATTAATAGATCTTCAAGGATTGTAAATCATACCTAAATGAGTCTAATACACCAATTTGATTCAGAATCACCACTCAAATCTCCTATCCAAGTTCTTTCTTGAGTTTTGGCTTCAATGGAGTTCTTGAGAATTTCTCGGAGATTTTTGGGATTTTTATTTGGAAGAATGAATTAATCTAGGTATTTAGGACTTATATATCCACTTAAATACCTAAAATACCACTATGTAACCTCCAAAACTCTTATTTGTACGTTGGGTGAATTTACCAATTCATTCTTCAACTTAACAGTGAAGATGCGCAGGAACATACCTAACCCACGACTGGCCATTGACGGACCGTCGTGTCTGGCCTTCGTTTGGTTCACAGGCTGTACATTGGTATACTGAGATCCAGTTCTATGTGTTGAAAAATCACCCCTATCGATAGGGTGTTGAATGGGCAACGATCTGTCGTTTGCTTCAGTCGATTGGAATTGGTCTTGACAGCCTTTGGCTCTAGGAAGGGTCCTTCCTCAAGGACTCCTGGATGGTCCTTGGGGATGTTTTACTAGACATTTCCAACCCAAATATGTTAGTATACAATTTTAGGACCTCCTACATCAATTTCATCCAAAATGAACACGTAAAACTCGACGAAACATGCCAAGACACACAAGTTCGTTTCAAGGCAAACCTTTCAAATGACATGTACATTCTTGGACGTTCGAACTACAAATTTCATGAAACTTGACACAGTACCTACAAACACTATAATAACTCATTTAAGGACACCTCATAATCTCATGAAACACACATATAGGCACATAACCACACCATGAGTTTCATTATTTGTGTGATGATTATGTGGTGCTCACTTACTGCTTTGTTATTTAATTTTTTTTTCTACAAGCACATTAATCCTAAATTTCTTGTTGTTTCTTTCCATTACGTAGTGTTGTTCTAGTAACATGTACATAAGAAGTAACATTTTCGTTGGACGACATTTGTAACCTGAAATTTGGCATAGGCAGTTTAAATCCTTTCTCTTGAATGGACTCTCCAGATTGAAATGATCTTGGTTTGTTTTGTACTTTCCCTACAATCATATTTGCAATACTAAGTTCTTCCCTGCGAGATGATTGAATCACATATTTGTGGCCAAAAAATTTACTTTTTCCTTGTTGTGGAATTAAATCCTCAGATTTCTTTCTTTTAAGCGCTATTGGTAGGTGCTCTTTCTTACCTTTATTATTGCGTTCGTTTGCAACATTTCATCTCTTAATCTTATATTTATTGACCAATTCAGCACTTGAGCGGTATTGCATATCAGCATCCAGATTCTTCAATGGACTTTGAGCCTTGTTAGGATTCAAACCCTTTTTCTTTAGTATTGTTTATTAATTCATTCTTCTTGCTTTTTCCTTGTATAAAATAGACCTACAAAATAATATCAGAATAATTACATGGACAGAATCTTCATAGTGGTAGATTACATATATTGAAGAGTGTTCTATTTCAAATACAAACATAGTAGTAGATGAAATCCTGGCAGTCATACTTCCCTTGTACAGAGTGGTTTTCATACTTTCCTTCTGTATGTCATGCTTTTCATATTTCACCTTACATATCTTGATAATTCTTTACCTAACTAATTCATATACTCATTAAAAAACCAGAAACTATACATAAGGATACACTAGTAATTGTTATAAATGTTGCACTGCCTTTGAAAATAGAAGTTTAAAACCTATCTTTATTTGATAGGACTTCTGATGATGCATCAATTTTCCTAAGTAAAAAATTGGATTTTCGTGTTTCAAGGGAATATTCACCTAGGACAGGAAAAATATTTCTCTACTTATGTATCATTGTGAAATTTAATTTTTTCCATATAGTCATCAAACAGTTGTTACACTTTCAGAGGTTTCAGTAAAGATTAAAAAAGTTATAAGCAAGGCTGCTGCCACAAGCAAAAAACCAATTCAGTGTTTCAGGCAATTGGATACTTCCAACAAGGCAATTGGTTCAATTGATAGTAAATGATACCTTTTTCGTCTTCGATTAAGTAGCAACGTAACCTTCAAGATACAGATAAGCCAATAAGGTTCTGAAATGCAAGAATACTTTTATCATAAGGAAAGGACATTCAACCATCAACAATAATAAGAGAGGCCAACAATAAACAACAATAATCAATACTACTTTTCCAGCATAATATCAATAACTAAATAGAACTAACTTGACAATACCAAGTAGTTTGAAAATTGTACAAGAAATACAGCAGAGCTCACAGTTCAGTTCTACCTGTAATGTAAATTAGATAATAATAACAGGAAATAGATTATTCCACTACACGATAACATTGATTTTCCTCTTATCTCTTACCTAGCATAACATCCAATAGCCCACCAACACAATAAACACCGAAAAGTGTAACAGAAAAGTAGATTACTCATACCTCCTAGCTGCTGACCTTCTGCATTATATGTCTCAAATATCTTATTATTTAGGTGTAAACTTAAGAACCCCACAAGTAGTAAATAAAGCTTTTGGTAAACTCCATGATTTGTGGTCAATTTGAAAGAAAAGATAAAGAGATATTCTAAGATGTTACAGTACAGTGGAGAAAAGCACATTACATTATTCACTTGCACTGTTGTTTTAGCAGCAGAGTCTCCAACCAAAAATCAGATTTGAACTGCAATGGTCACATAAGCCTATGAGCAAAAGCACCAATGAACCCTTTCTAATGTACAAAACTGAAAATATTCCACATATCTATATCATAGCATAAATCAAGGAAAAAAGCCAATAGAATACTTAAAGATTATAGATATATAATCTTCAATTCTACATATTACATATCTTAATGTGCTTGTAGCAAAAAAACAATTAAATAACAAAACAGTAAGTGAGCACCACATAATCATCACACAAATAATGAAACTCTTGGTGTATCATCTTCAAACTCTTTTTCATACTCATCTTCAGACTCATTTTCACACAATCTTTTTTGAACTGCTGAACTTGAGTTTCACTTGAGCACAAGTAAAAGTTTGAGTAAGGGGTGTTGATGAGCCACATATTCGACTCATTTAGGTTATATTTTAATAGAAATGGTGTCCTGCAATGCTTATTTATCTCAATATCTGATGAAAAACTTGTAAGTTTCAGGTATTTAAAGATCTAAGGAAAACATTGACACTATGTCGCACAAAGGAGCAAAAAGAATGAGAGAATTGAAGAAATGAATGATTTAGCATCGCTAAGTCCACTTGGTGGATTGCCGATAGGCATGGATATCACCTTTTGTTCCAGTGTGCTGATCCCTTAATGAAAGGGTCAAAATGACGGAAGTGAAAAGCAATCGGCACAGTGCTGAGTAGTTTCATCAAACAACACCTCACTACCCAATGAACCAAAGCATAACAATGCTGAAGATTGTACCAAAAGGAGGTGAACTACACCTATAGGTGAATCTTCGAGTCAACCGACAATTCCCACTATAATCGTTGATTGATCAACTATAACACAAATCTAAAAAATATAAATACTACTACAATTTTAGTTTTAAGGGATTTGGATAATTTTTATTAGGATTCCAACTTAATTAAAAACAATAACATATTTTTTTAGTACTTTTTTTATTTTGCTCTAAAATTTTGTAAGGGTATTTAAAGACTTAAACAAGAAAGAGTTTCATTTTCCCAAATTGGAAGTGGGTCGCCTTATTTCTTCTTTCTTTGATAAAATCAAGACTTTATTTCTCATACACATATGATTTCAATATCATTGAAGGTATAATTTCTATCTATTGATATGTGGCTAAATACCCCATGCTTGTTGGTATATTAAATGTAGTTTAATGGTGATTTCGTATAGTGGTTGTGGTTTAATTTAATGGATTTGTAGTTGCAAATGAAAATTCACCCATGTGTTTTTGGCTTTCTAGAGAGGGAGATCGCAAAACTATGACTGCTAGATTGATGACGTAAGGAGTGAGTCGACATGAGGTTCAGCTAAAGAGGGTGAGCCCTTGTCTCATATTCTAACACTCAGCTCAAGAGAGTTAGTGGAGTAAGGGCCTTTCACACCTTGTAATTTATAAGCAGGATGAAGTAAAGTAGCCGTTAAAAAAACTTGAGGAATAGAAAAAAAATATTTTTAAAATTTTTCAATCATACCTTCAATTGCAACTCTAAAGTGATGAATTTTTTTATATTTAGAAAATTTAATTGAAAGAGCACAAATATTTATTAATACGGATGAAATAGTAGGATAATAAATTCTCGAAAACATGGTAGTAGCATCATAAAAAAGTCTTAAAAATTGTAATAGTTCTTTAGTTTCTTCCCAATCTTCATCACAAATTCTATCTAATGGGTTAGCATTATGAGCATTAAAAACCATTTGTATAGGTCTTCTATATTTATAAGCAACCGAAAGTATTACGTAAAGAGAATTCCACCTTGTTTTAATATGTTTTGGAATTTTTCTAGGCGACATTTCACATAGTGAACAACGCTCATTAAATTCCCTAATTCTAGCAGCATTGTTTGTATGAAAAATCCAGGTAACAGCATATTCAACTTTTACGCTACCACAATCAAATAATGAAATACCATCTTGTACAACTAAATTTAATATATGTGCAACACATATAACATGAAAAACTTTATTGTCAATTGGACATAATCTAACTTTTAACATGTTAGCAGCATTTGTATTATTAGATGCATTATCTAATGCGACAGACATTATTTTATCTATAATCATGTAATAATCTAAAACACTTAAAATATTTGTAGCTAAATATGCACCAGTTTATTTCTTTATACATAGTTTATAACATATAATTCTTTTTTGCAAATTCCAATTATGATCAATCCAATGTGCAGTTACTGTTATATAATCATTTCCATTAACACTACGACCCATGTCCGAAGTAATAGACACTCTACTATCTAATATGCTAAATAGACAATGAAGAAATTGACAATGTTTACCTTGATATTCAAAAACATCAGTTTTGACAGTATATCTTGAAAAGCCTCTATAATCCGGATTATAAGTTTGTTGAATATATTCGACAAAATCGGGATTTGAAGGAAAACTATAAGGCAAACCACAAACAGAAACCATTTTAGCTAAATTTTCCCGATCTAATTCCTTATTATATTTATGTTGTGTTATTGGACCAGCGGGGTTAAAAGGATCTAATGTTCCTTGAACCATGTTAGAAGCCGCTATCGATGCATTACCGGTAATATCTAATTCATTAATTGAAATTCCCTTTTTTCTATTGGCTAATGTTTTAGCTTCTTTATATTGAATTGGTATACAAGATAACAAATGTCTATTTAATCCCCCCGTTCCACCTTGACCCCCACCTTGTTTATGTTTAAAAGCTTGCTTACACTTATTACAAATAGCAACACTATTTTCTTTATCATAAGTCATAAATTGCCACACAATAGAAGTTTTAGGTCGTTGATACTTCACCTTCTCCCTTGTGGGAGGTATAAGGGGTGGATGTCAAAAATTTGCTCCAGTAAATTGATAGTCTCATTTGGAACTTCTGTCACCGGACTAGTAGGTGTTTCATCTAACTCTCTTCTCCCAAATCAGCTTCTGCTTCTTCACCTGAATTTCATCAACATTAGAATTAATATTACCATAACGTCGTTCTAAGCTTTCGTGATCGAGTTCAACATTGAATCAATATTATAGGAGTATTATCAACATAAGTAGAATCATTTATGTTAAATCTAACTCTACTCGTTGATTTAGATGAAGTACCACCACTTTTACTACTCTTGGATTTTTACTTTTTTTTTTACCAAAATTAAATAATTTAAAAAGTCTACTTTCTTCGTTATCTTGTGCTTTCTCTTTTCCTTTACCGCTATTTTTTTTGCTAGAACTCATACTTAATTATATATATATATATATATATATATATATCTATATATAGATATCTATATATATATATTATATATATATATATATATAGTGTATATAAAAATAATAATAACAAAAAATTAAAGACGAATAATAAAATATAAATATTATGAAACGAATGTACCAAACGTCTACGTTAATAGCAGACGTTAAACCAATTGTTGAAGCTTGTTATTTGTTGTAACTTGTAACTTGTAACTCCAAGCCAATACTTGATAACAAATATGAGATAATATAATTATATTTATTGAGATAATATGAAAAATTTTGAATTGAAAATTGAAATATATGGATTCTAATAATATGAGAATTAAAATTGAGTAGATATTAAGATTGAACACTTGAGAGTTAGAGTTGATAGAATATAGAAAATATTGACAGATAGAAAATGAGAATAGATGATTTTGTAAGAAATAGTAGAGGATAGGTGTATTTATAGTATTAAAAATGGTTAAAATGTAATTATAATAACTTAAGGGTTTAAAATAATTTTTTAAAAGTGGGGTGGGTGGTAAGGGGTGGTAGGGGGTGTTTGGGAAGTCAAAAAAGAGATAAATCCATTGGGGGGGCCCACTAGCCGTTACCCCAACGGATACTAACGGCAACATTTTTAAATTTTAAAAAAATATATTAGGGGGGATCCCGCGAACCGGCCGGTTCAACCGGGCCGGGACCGGGCCGGGTCGACCGAGACGCAGGGGTGAACCGGCCCATTACCGGTCCCCTCAAACCCCATCCTGTAATCCCCTTAAACACTGGGGGATGGGCCGGACGCGGGCCGGGGCGGGATGACCCGGTCCCCCTGCCAGCCCTAAGTAAGGCGGAGGCAGGTCTTCATGCGGCAAATGGATGTGTGAGAGGAACTCATTCAAAACAGGATAAGTTGCTTGAGAGAGAACTTATTTCAATATAAAGCTTAGTTTTGTAACCATTTCTCTGTCGATTTTCAATTGAAAGCATGAACACAATAATCTATATTAATCGTTATTTCGGTCACATCGCAATAATTCCTTTCTCGTTGATTAGATTTCTTATAATATTTCTTTAATTTTACTACTTGTGACAAGCCCCTACCCCTACCCCCTTGATATTTTACACTGTCGTGTCACTGCCTTTATTTATAATGTTTTTAATTGCAATTTTCATTAGTTTCAACTAATTAAAATGAAATTCTAACTAGGTACAACTTTTGACTACCACTCCCTTGGAACACGACCACATCCGACAGTTGGGTTACTAAATTATCAATGATTATAGACTCTTTAACAGAAAGTAGTGCCATTGGTCACGATAAGCATCAAAATCACTTTCGACACAAGATTTGTCAATTATTTTTGAAAAATTTAATTTATTTTTGAAGTGTGTCAAAATCTATTTGCAATTTATTCTCAAGAAGACATTAGCTTAAACATCCACAAAGAGCAGATAAACATGCTTTAAAAGAGACAACCCAAATACAAAAGCAAAATATCTCCCAAAACAACACATAAAGGTGGGCCATCCCCCCCCCCCAAATAAAAAAAAAATTGTCCTCAAATGCAACTGATTAATATTTTTCAGTGAAAACTATGAAAAAAAAAGAGGGAGGTAAAGAGGGATCCAATATAACTGCTCGCTCTATTTGTAGGGGCATTAGTTCCCGATACATTAGACTAGACTTTGACAATGGTCCTTCGAGTACTATCATTCTACTTCTCATTGTGTTCATTTTCCTTAACCTCTACGGTATTATTAGCCACAATCATCGTATCTAAGTAAGGGTCAGCCAGAAAGAGTTTATACCCACATAGAATGCATGTTTTGACAAAGGTATAGTAGGGTCAGTGGACCTTCTTCTAGAACTGGATTTATTCTTGTCACTTCTTTCTTTGGCTAGTTCTTCTATCTTATCGTCTTTGTTAAACTCTCGTTGTCTTATGTGTCGGGGTGCCATGTCTCTCTCTTCTACCTTTGGTCTATTCTTTTCTGCAAAGACATCAAGTCAAAGTTAGAAAGTATTTAAATAAGGGCAACAGGGATAATGAATGTAGAATCACTTTGCCAAACTAGTTGATGAAGTTTTCATCTATTTAGGCAAAAAGGTGCAAACAAAGGATGATTGAAGAACCATTTGGTGAGTCGCCGAGCATGTTTGGTGACATCAGGCTTACCGCCAAAATTTATAGGATCATTACTCGTTTAGCATTAAATTTAAGGCGAAAAGGATAGGCGAACCACCGAATGTTTTAGTGAGCTTAGACCATCTCCCCAAATGACTCTTCGTGCTTATTTTCAACTCATTTACGTAATTAAAATTCACAACCCCTTATAATTCAATTTAAACCTCTATAAAACAAATTCAGCTAAGACCCACAGAAAATGCACATTCCCATAGAAAAATAATGCAATTCAGAGCATTGGTAAGTGGAATTTTATCATTAAATTCGAGTGATCGAATGACAATAAATAATGCATGTAATCCTATTCGCTTACAGAGATTTGGCATTACTTCAATAAGATTCACAACATGCAAATGAGTAAAATTTCAGCAAAGTACATACAAGGTTTAAAATACCAACCTTTGATGTTGATTAAAATGTTACGGAGATTCTAAGAAGCAATGTAATCCAGATCCAAGCACGATTCAAACAACTAGAATACTCTAAAAGTGTAAGAACTATTAAACAAGAGTGCTAGTGTGAGTTTGTGAAGATAAAAAAGTGAGGAGAGTAAATGAACTTGTACCTTTGAAACATTTGTTTGCAAGGTCCGTCTACATTCCAACCATTTGGTGATATGAGTAACGCTCCCGTATTCACTTGATTCAGTGAGTGCCTAATTATTTGTTGAATTAGGCAAAATCGTCGGTTCATATGGGAATCACAACAGTTGTCTTCATCGAGGTTTCTAATATGGTTTGTGATACACCAATAATTCCTATGGACCGCCGAGTTTAATATGGCCCATCTAAAGTTCTCTTGAGGCGGACGACGAAAGAAAAATTGGGGACGCCAAATTGGTTGTGGTTCACCAACTAGACTGGTTTCTCTCCTTCATTCACCTTTTCATACATTTCCCTAACTTTATCTTGTGCAAACAACACAACATTATTTCATCAAGACACAAAAAATAACTAAAGGTTTTTGGTTTGCCTCCCAAACAATGTCTTAGTTAACATCACGACAAGACGCTAGCCCAATTTTAAATCTCATTCTTGAGGTTGGCCATAGTATCACTAGGCAAACCCGCTTGAACTCTTGGGTTTAGGTGAGACAAGATATGAAAAATCAATGTTTCCAATTGTTATATAAAAACTGTGAGGGAGGTGACGCTCTGACTAAGGGTGGACACATCTTTCTTCATGCCTTTCAGCATCTTGTCCGACCCTTCAACATTGTTGAGGATACATGAGAGCATATCATTAGACCGTCCACCTTCCGAATCCTTGGGATTTTAGCGCTCATAGGTATTCTTCTTGTCATCTTTCCAATTCTCATTACGGTCCCTCCATTCATGATTTCTATCTTTCGAGCCTTCTCTCTACCCCATCCTTGGTGTGCAACTTGCCTCGGGTAGTTTGAACTGTATACACCATTTTGGTAGGACAGAAAGTTGTCCTTCTCACTATATAAAGCATCAAACATGATTTCCTTCAGGTTTGCACATGCAACCCCCACGACATTGTAACCTTGGGCACCAGCCCCCATGACATTTTTTGATAAATTATCAAGTTATGTCATAATCTTGGCCATGTTTTGGTATCTCTCATTGTCCTTTTAAAATTTCTCTTTAGATAGCATAAAGGTGTGAGGAAATACTTGATGTTCATGCGTGTACCATGCTATGTTGTTAGTCTTCATTCATAAATTTGTGCGACTAATGCATATAGTTGTTGTATTAATCCTCCGGGTGAGAGTTGGTCAGCAACATGTTTCTTTAACTAGTCCAGGCTACGGTAAGAGTAGTGATGGATTACCTTATCAGAAAGACCATGGGTCAGGCATTGGAGCCCCATCATTTTGAACCGCAACCAAGTTTTAACTAAATGATCTTCCTGAGTGAGATCATCTTTGAAGGAGGGAAAAATACGACTTGAAATGCAGTTACCAATTCTTAGCTAAAAGTGATGGATTCTCGTGGAAGTTTTGTTATCCATTTGTACGCCTGTCCCATTAAGGAGAAAGGGAATATCCTCAACTGGATGGGATCCTCAAATATGTTTTTAATAGAGAAGGGTCCGCACACATCTACAAAGATTTGAAGATGCTCGTGAGGGTCTTCGTGAGAAAATTCACTGAAGAATCCCTTTAGTTCCAAGAAAGTCAAAAATACATATGTGAATTTGTATTTGCAACTACAAATGCCTTAGAATCAACCAAAACCACTAGATGAAATCACCATTAAACTACATTAAATCTACCAACAAGAAAAATTCAACAAAAATATTAACCCATATTTTCTAAATCACACCCTTATAATTGGGGTAATCAACACATCAAGAAATGGAAATTATAACTTCATTGATGATAAAATCAATCGGGTATGAGAAATAAGGTCTTCATTTGAGCAAACAAAGAAGAATTAAGGATATCCACGTCCAATTTGTGGAAGATGAAACCTTTTTTCTCCAATTCTTCAAAAACTCTTACAAAACATGAGAGTAAAATATAAAAAGTAATAAGAAAATATGCTATTTTTGTGACTAATTCGGAATCCTAAGAAAACTGATCCAACTCTCTTATTTAAAGAGTTTGAAATTCTGCTGCGAAGGATGGTTCGGCGAAGTTAGTCGGGATCACCGAGCACTTCGGCATTCTGACTTTTGTCTGCTATCCCGCCTTTAGCTTATCTTCAATTATAGATAGGACACATTATAAGGTAAGGCGGTATAAATTATGTGTTCACCGACCCGCTATCTGCCTCACCTCTTTTCTTGGTGTTTCACCCATCAGCTATTGATACTAAGATCTCACATTAAATTCCGCCATTAAGTCCCATTGGACTGTCTTTGTCGGCGACGCGCGTACCTTAGTGTTCCTCACTCTTATCTTGTTCACTTTTTTTCCATTTTTCTGTAACTTTTGATGGTCTTGTATAGCTTTGCCGAATCACTTCTGTGATACTCTAAATGTTCCTTTCCTCTGATTTGATCTTCCTATTCAGGGACGACTTACTGAAACAAAAGGCGACATCCATGCTTATTGACAAACTGCCAAGTGGACCTGGCGCTACTTAGGCGTTCATTTCTTTGGTTCTCTTAGTCTTTTTGCTTCTTTTTGTGACACATTGTTCATGCTTCCACAAATACCTAAAACTTATTAGTTTTCATCAGATATTAAGATAAAATAAGTATTTGAGACTCTACTTCTCTTAAAATATAACCCTAAATGAGTAAAATTTGTGGGCTTATCAAGACCCTCAACTTATAATTTTTACTTGGTCTCTAGTAAAACTCAAGTTCATCAGTTCAAAAAGTATGTCTCAAATAGTTCTACGCAAGACTCAATCATGAATTTACACAACAAGACTCAAACTATCTATATAAATATCAATTTTTCTACTCAAAGATTCAAGTTGTCACACACCTTTATCAAAGATTCTTGAGCTCACATTAATTTCTTAAAATGCAAGTTTAAGCTCAAACATAAGCATTTGAATGCCCTCACACAAATGAAAATTACATTGTCACACACAAGTGTATAATCAATTCAAAATTCAATAATTAGATACAACGCTCATTCTCAAAAAGAGGAACACAATGCATACTTTCACCTATAGGCTTGCCCTTATTTTCCACTCAACAATTGTTTCTCCGTTCTCCAGATCGAAAAGCTCTTTATAAGACTTGTAATGGGGCCGACTGCAAAGGTATGTTAATTTAGGCTAAGTGACTAATAACCCTAATAAAATTTGGTGCTCATAACAATTCCTTTTTTCTTCCTTCTTCATCTTTGTTAGTGATCATAAGTCATCCATTCATTCATTTCCCATTAATTTCTTGGAAACCCTTTTCCATTTTGACTTTTATTCCACAACTTTTCTTTTTCATTTCTTTTCTTTTTCTTTTTTTTTCCTTCTTAATGGAGGGTCTCCATATTTTCGTAACACCATGGATTAAGGGGTTCCTTAAACTTCTTTTGACTTTTTCCTTTTCTTTTCACCACAAACCTAAGTTCGCTATTTCTATTAGACCAATATTTCATGAGGATAAAGCGAATGGATAAAGAAAGGTTAAGTCTCAAAGGGTGTTCAAGAGACAGTCACACAATCACAAGGGAAGTCATAAAAAAGGTATTTGTCAAGTTGGATCACATTCCATAAAATTTCCTAAGATCATATCAAGAGAAAGCATCACTGATGCCTCATTTTTTTCCATTAAAATCAAGAAATATGAATGCACATCTGAATATTAAGATATGCATTAAGATCTACATGTGCAAATCTGAATAAACATCCGAATATTAAGATGTCGTTTCTGAATCTTAAGACATGATTATTGGATTGTTTGTTTTCAATCTCTGAATGTACATCTAAAATTGAACTCTATATCAATAAAGTATTATAAATACCTCATTTTAGTAAAACAAATTGAGATAGAAATAATAATTTGAACATTTCTATCGTAACAAGGTAATATGATTTATCAATTTAACATGAAGTTACATCATTAATATGAATATTGTTTGCACTAAAAAACATTGAGAATCTGATATAGTGAAATGTAAAATAGTTTATGTAGAGGAGTAATATAGTGTTTTCTTAAAATATTATATTTTATAATGACCATTTGTTATTGTTATTGATCAAATAATTAACTTTCTCATTTTCTAAAAGCGGGCAATTATTAGATCACGGTAGTGCTTATTAATTCAAATATATTGATTAATTATGAAATTGTATTAAGTTAGTAAGAACAAAATAAATTATAATGTAAGCAGTTAATTAACATTAATTAAATAAGAAAAAAATTATGAGTTCTTGTGATATAGTTGAATTATGATAGGAGTCTTATTTATAGTCTGAATGGTGTTAAGCATGTGTTATAGATATGATTCATTCAGATATATTCAGACCCATTAAGAGGTATATAAGGAAATAAAACAAACAAAATTAATGAACAAAATCTGAATAATTATGATTCAGTCCTCAAAAACAAACATAGTGAATAAGGTAAATCTAATTGATCAACATTCAGACCCCCATTAAGTGCAAACAAATGAGGCCTTAGTAGACTAGACTAACGGGGCAAATTCTAGGTTTAATCATGCATGATTCAATGTAACGACCTGTTTAGTCGTTTTGAGCAGCAGAGTTTATTTCTGGAAATCACTGTCTGGGTCGATGGATCCCACGACGGACCGTCATGGGCACGACGGACCGTCGAGGGGGTCTCGTTCCAAAACACTTAGAATTCTGAAATTTGGGTACTGAAATCGACTCTCTGAACTTCGTGACGGAATGGCAGGACGGACCGTCGTTGGCACGACGGACCATCACAAATCTTTCCACATAATTAACTCTCTGAACTTTGTGACTGACTTGCAGGACGGACCGTCACAGCCATGACGGACCGTCACAGGTTGCGTAACCCTGACTGGGTCGGATTTCTATTTAAAGTTTTTAAGGGGCGTTTTGGACTATTCATGCTTATAATTATAAAGTTAGTGGATTAATGTTAATAATTCAATTACTTGGGGGTTAAAGGAGATAACCTTGATATAATTAGTGGGTTATTTTTATCATCTTTTATACTTAATTATATGACAATTAGGGTAAAAGAAAAAGGGTTTGAATAAGAAACCAGAAAGAACAGAGAGAGAAGGGAGAAACGAACGAGAGAAATAGAAGAACGCAGAGGAAAGCAGAGGTTTTGAAAGATAGCTTGTTTGATCGCGATTCTTCGGTGGAGGTAGGTTATGGTTTATACTATCTTATAGTAAACTCTTAATAGCGAATGATATGTATTGGATAGTATTATAAAGTCTTCTATATGCTTAATTGTGTGCTTGCATGATGTGATTACATAATTGTGATGAATTAGCATGATGAGGCTATTGAATTTCAAATCCTAAATTTACTTTGTTAATGATGATGACTTTGTATAAAAGAAGGCTTGATGAACTAAAGTAATGAGATTAGAGGATCGGGTGTCACGTTCTGACACCAGGATAGTAATAGAGGATCGGGTGTCACGTTCTGACACCAGGATAGTATATGGATCGGAGTGTCACGTTCGGACACCAGGATAGTATTTGGATCGGAGTGTCACGTTCCGACACCAGGATAGTATATGGATCGGGTGTCACGTTCCGACACTAGGATAGTATATGGATCGGAGTGTCACGTTCCGACACTAGGATAGTATATGGATCGGAGTGAACGTGGATAGTATATGGATCGGAGTGTCACGTTCCGATACCAGGATAGTAGTAGTGGAGTGGAGTGTCACGTACCGACACAAGAGGAATAAAGATAATGAATCTTGAATTATGATAATATACTAAATTTTAAAGAACTGATTCCCAAATGAGTATGATGGGGAGGCTTGAGTCCTCATTGATGTGCTTGGTGTTGTGACCAAGGGTTGTGGTAATTGTTATGGTCGCCTGTTAAAATATTAGTTGATTTTATGTTATTATCTGACATATATTGCTTTCTATTTTTAGTTGGCCGATGATACCTACTCAGTACTTGTGCCTTGTACTGACCCCTACTTGTATTGTTTTTCTTTGTTAATTGTGGAGTGCAGCAAACGTGCCATCGTCTTCAACTCAACTGCAACTCTAGCAAGTTTTTATCACGCCAGATTTCAGGGTGAGCTATTGCTTCTAGCTTGGACTGGATCTTCCTCTTCATGTCGTGATGCCTTGAAATTCCGGCATGGACTAGCTTTTTACTTATTTTATCTTTTTAGATACTCTTAGATTTAGTAATTTGAGGGTAGATGTTCTTGTGGTGATGACTTTCAGATTTTGGGGATAATGATTGATAAATTTTAGAAGTTATTTAATTGATTTCGTTAATGAGTTTTAAGTCTTCCGCATTGTATTTTGTTCATTATGTTTGATTGGTTGGTTCGCTCACATAGTAGGATGAGTGTGGGTGCCACTCGCGGCTCGTTTTGGGTCGTGACAAACTTGGTATCAGAGCATTAGGTTCGTTGGTCTCATCACACAAGAACGAGTCTAGTAGAGTCTTAAGGAACGGTAGGGGGACGCCTTTACTTTTCTTTGAGAGGCTATAAGACTTTAGGAAAATTCCATTCTTTATTTCTTTCTTTCGTGCTATTACTTGGATCCAATTGGTATCTAGGTGATACAAATTGGTATCTTACCATCTTCACTCTATTTCGCAGATGGTTAGAACTAGAGCAACAATGGCGCCAACACCAACACCGGCAAGACAAGATGCAACTGAGCCAGCCACTGGGCTGTAGCTCGAGAAGGATTAGTGGCAAGAGGCCGTGGTAGAGGTCGCGGGAGGATGTCCTCTAGAGGAAGAGGACAAGCACCTGGCCCATCTAGTACTACGGCGGTGACTCCTCCACCGACTGAGGAAGTAGTAAGAGAAGGTGAGGAAGGGGAAAGTGAGCAAGTGCAGAATGAGGAATTACCACCCCAACCTACCCTGGAGATGATTAATCAGGTTCTTGCTTATCTTAGCGGGTTATCTGATCAAGGCCAGACACCTCCAGTGTTTTCTGCACCAGCACCTCAGGTTCCGGAAGTATGACAGGCCGCTGCTGAGGCTCCCCGCATGGATGCCTCGTTGGAAATAGGCATGTTTCCTCGTTTGACTACAGGGCCTATAATGACAAGTGATCAGCATGAACTTTTCAGTAAGTTCTTGAAATTGAAACCTCCAGTCTTCAAGGGTGCTGAATCTGAGGATGCCTACGATTTTCTGGTTTATTTTCATGAGTTACTACATAAAATGGGCATAGTGGAACGATTCGGCGTTGAGTTTGTAACCTATCAGTTTCAGGGAAATGCCAAAATGTGGTGGCGGTCACATGTTGAGTGTCAACCCGCAAAGGCACCACCTATGACTTGGGCGTCATTCTCTAGCTTATTTATGGAGAAGTATATCCCCCGGACCTTGAGGGATAGGAGGAGATATGAGTTCTTGAGCCTAGATCAAGGTAGGATGTCGGTTACCGCGTATGAGGCTAAGTTTCGTGCATTATCCAGGTATGCCACCCAGCTTTGTTTCAGTCCACAAGAACGGATTTGCCATTTTGTGAAGGGGTTGAGGTCAGATTTGCGGATTTCATCCTTACAGGTAGCGGCTACAGCAAAATCCTTTCAGGAAGTGGTAGACTTCGTGATAGAGGTGGAAGGAGTGAAGCCAGATGACTTCACAATGGCATCGACATCAAAAAGGTTTCGTAAGGGAGGTGAGTTTAATGGTTCTTACTTCAGAGGGCAGGGTTCAGGAGGTTATCCAGCCCGACCTATTCAGTCTTCACTGTAGACTATAGTTGGGGGTCCACCGCAGACTGGTCAACACTTCTCTGAGTTTGGAGGTTATCCCTTGACTTCGTCATTCTCACAGAGACCTATGCTTGAATCCAGAGAGTGTTATGGATGTGGGGAGACTGGACACATTAAGAGGTATTGTCCAAAACAGAGTTACAGACCTCAAATAGTCAGAGGTAGAGGTGGTCGTGGAAGAGGCCGTCATTCTGGAGGACGTGGTGGCCGAGGTAATGGTGGTCACCAAAATGGCCGGGGTGACGGGAAAACTGGAGCTACTACAACACCACATGGTAGGGGCAACGGGCAGACAGGTGATAGGGCCCATTGTTACGCTTTCCCCGGGCAGTCTGAAGCGGAGACATCTGATGTTGTTATCACAGGTAATCTTTTGGTTTGTGATTGCATGGCTTCTGTATTATTTGATCCTGGCTCCACATTTTCATATGTATCTTTCTCATTTGCTACTGGTCTTAATTTACATTGTGAATTGCTTGACATGCCTATTCGTGTTTCTACTCCGGTGGTGGAGTCTGTGATAGTTAAAAGGTATATAGGTCTTGTCTGGTGACTTTTGTGGGGAGCAATACTCATGTAGACTTGGTTATTTTAGATATGGTTGATTTCGATGTAATTCTGGGTATACTTGCTTTCTCTAATTTTTCAATCTTAGATTGTAATGCTAATACGGTAACGTTGGCCAAGCTGGACAGATCCTTTAGTGTGGAGGGTGACTACACTTCCACTCCATTCATATCATCTCCTTTCTTCGTACTAAGAGAATGGTTAGTAAAGGGTGTTTAGCGTTCTTGGCACACCTCAGGGATGATACTACCCAAGTACCTTCAATTGAGTCGGTTTCGATAGTCCGTGAGTTTCGGATGTGTTCCCTGCAGACCTTCCTGGTATGCCACCGGATAGGGATATCGCTTTTGCATTGATCTGGAGCCGGGTACTCGCCCCATTTCCATACCCCCTTATAGATGGCCCCAGCGGAGTAAGGGAATTAAAGGCCCAACTTCAAGAGTTGTTAGGTAAAGGCTTCATTAGACCAAGCGCTTCCCCTTGGGGTGCTCCGGTGTTATTTGTGAAGAAGAAGGATGGGAGTTTTCGGATGTGCATTGACTACCGGCAGTTGAACAAGGTAACTATTAAGAACAAGTACCCCATTCCTCGCATTGATGACTTGTTCGATCAGTTGCAATGTGCTTGTGTCTTCTCTAAGATTGACTTGAGATTCGGTTATCATCAATTGAAAATACGGGCAACGGATGTGCAAAAGACTGCTTTTCGAACCAGGTATAGGCATTACGAATTCGTAGTAATGTCTTTTGGTCTTACGAATGCCCCTGCTGCTTTCATGAGCTTGATGAACGGTATTTTAAGCCATATCTGGATCTCTTTTTCATCGTATTTATTGATGATATACTGATATACTCCACGAGTAAGAAGGAACATGAGGAGCATTTGAGAATTGTGTTGAAGTATTAAGGGAGAGGCTTATCCCAATTCTCCAAGTGTAGTTTTGGCTAGATTCAGTTTCCTTCTTGGGGCATGTGGTTTCTAAGGATGGAGTGATGGTGGATCCTTCTAAGATTGACAAAAGTGAAGAATGGGTAAGACCTTCTAATGTGTCAAAGTAAGGAGCTTTGTGTGGTTTAGCCAGCTACTACCGTCGATTTGTCAAGGGATTCTCTTCTATTGCTTCCCAATTGACGAACTTGACTAAGCAGAATGTTCCATTTGTATGGTCGGATGAATGTGAGGAAAGCTTTCAGAAACTCAAGACCGGTACCTATCCTTACCTTGTCAGTGGAGGGTAAGAATTTCATTGTTTATTGTGATGCATCCTATTCTGGTTTGGGTGCAGTGCTAATGCAAGAGAAGAATGTAATTGCTTATGCTTCGAGGCAATTAAAGGTGCATGAACGTAATTATCCGACCCACGATTTGGAGTTGGCTGCAGTGGTATTTGCATTAAAGCAATGGAGACACTATCTATATGGGGTCAAGTGTGAAGTCTACACAGATCATCGTAGTCTACAATATGTCTTTAGACTTGAATTTGAGACAGAGGAGGTGGATGAACTGTTGAAGGATTAATATTTACTATTGTGTATCACCCAGGAAAAGCAAATGTGTGGCTGATGCTTTAAGTAGAAAAGCAGGAGCATGGGTAGTTTAGCCCACTACAAGTTTCTAGACGCCCATTGGCTAGAGAAATCCAAAACTTGGCTAACGATTTATGAGACTGGAAATACTAGAGAAAGGAGGATTTTTGGCCTGTGTGGAGGCAAGATCTTCTTTTCTTGACAAGATCAAGGAAAACAGTTTGATGATGAGAACTAAGCCGAATTCGGGATATGGTGTTGCGAGGAGAGGCCAAAGAGGCAATAATTGATGAGGAAGGTGTTTTGAGGATTGAGGGAAGGGTATGTGTGCCCCGTGTTGATGATTTGATCCACACTATTCTTGCAGAGGCTCATAGTTCCGGATACTCTATACATCCTGGTGCAACCAAGATGTACCGTGACCTAATGCAACACTTTTGGTGGAGTAGAATGAAGTGCGACATTGTTGATTTTGTTGCCAAGTGTCCAAAGTCAGCAATAAAGTATGAACATCAGAGGCCCGGAGGAACACTTCAGAGAATGCCCATTCCTGAATGAGAGTGGAGAGAATTGCAATGGACTTCGTGGTTGGTCTTCCAAAGACATTGGGAAAGTTTGACTCTATTTGGGTATTGTGGACAGATTAACTAAGTCTGCTTACTTCATTCCGGTCAAGGTGACCTACAATGCAGAGAAGTTAGCCAAACTCTATATCTCAAAAATTGTTCGATTGCATGGAGTTCCACTTTCCATCATATCATATAGAGGTACGCAGTTTACTTCTATGCTTTGGAGAACATTGCATGCTGAATTAGGTACTAAGTTGGATCTTAGTACTGCATTTCACCCTCAGACCGATGGTCAGTCTGAGCGAACAATTCAAGTGTTGGTGGATATGCTTCGTGCATGTGTGATAGAATTTGGTGGTCATTGGGATAACTTCTTACCCTTAGCAGAGTTCTCATACAATAATAGCTATCACTCCAGTATTGATATGGCTCCATTCGAAGCATTGTATGGGAGGAGATGTAGGTCTCACATTGGTTGGTTTGATGCATTTGAGGTTAGACCTTGGGGTACTGACCTTTTGAGGGATTCATTGGAGAAAGTGAAATCTATTCAAGAAAATCTTTTAGCTGCGCAAAGTAGGCAAAAGGAATATGCAGATCGAAAGGTTAGAGACTTGGAGTTTATGGAGGGTGAGCAAGTCTTGCTGAAGTTTTCGCCCATGAAAGGGGGATGCGGTTTGGCAAAAGAGGTAAGCTAAGCCCAGGTATATGGACCATTTGAAATACTTAAGCGAGTAGGGGAGTGGCTTATGAATTAGCCTTGCCTCCAGGGCTGTCAGGAGTGCATCCGGTATTTCATGTGTCTATGTTGAAAGATACCATGGGGATGGAAACTACATCATTTGTTGGGATTCAGTTTTGCTTGATGAAATTTGACTTATGAGGAGGAGCCTGTTGCCATTCTAGATAGAGAATTCCGCAAGTTGAGATCAAGGAGATTGCATCCATCAAAGTTCAATGGAAGAATCGACCAGTTGAAGAGTCCACTTGGGAGAAGGAGGCTGATATGCAAGAAAGATACCCCCCCTTTTACAGATTCAGGTACTCCTTTTCGCCCTTGTTTTTCTTCTTGTGATCGTTCGAGGACGAACGATGGGTAAATTGGTATCTATTGTAACGACCTGTTTAGTCGTTTTGAGCACAGATTTATTCTGGAAATCACTATCTGGGTCGACGGATCCCACGACGGACCGTCATGGGCACGGCGGACCGTCGAGGGGGTCTCGTTCCAAAACACTTAGAATTCTGAATTTGGGTACTGAAATCGACTCTCTGAACTTCGTGACGGAATGGCAGGACGGACTGTCGTTTGGCACGAGGACCGTCACAAATCTTTCCACAGAATTAACTCTCTGAACTTTGTGACGACCTGCAGGATGGACGGACCGTCACAGGTTGCGTAACCTTGACTGGGTCGGATTTCTATTAAAAGTTTTTAAGGGGCGTTTTGGACTATTCATGCTTATAATTATAAGTTAGGGATTATGTTAATAATTCAATTACTTGGGGGTTAAAGAGATACCTTGAAATAATTAGTGGGTTATTTTTATCATCTTTTATACTTAATTATATGACAATTAGGGTAAAAGAAAAAGGGTTTGAATAAGAAAAATAGAAGAACAGAGAGAGAAGTGAGAAACGAACGAGAGAAAGAGAAGAACTCA
>JAKWIY010000925.1:0-27884 GCA_027704805.1 Solanum corneliomulleri
GAATGTTTGCCATTTCATATAATTTTCCTATTTTAAGCATAATAAATAAACGTATCATTTAACTTATATTCTAATCATATTTATGTTCTTTAACTTTTGGTGTAAACAAGTAAGTTTATAAAATTGTATAAAATTGAAAAATAGACATATATGTCCTACATGTCATCCAATATATCGATTTTTGTCATAATGATGTCCTATGTGTATTGTGTCATGTAGGATTCATGTTTTATTATTTAAAAATTGGATAGTTAAATCTGTTTGTACATTATAAAAGTTAAAGGTCAAAATTTAATTTGAAGTCAAATTTAGAATCTAATACATGTATTATGCCTATTATTTACCTCGTAAAAAATTACCTAATTAATACTATGAATTCATTGAATTGAAACCTCTTTTGTTTAGTATTTATGTTTTTTCTTTTCAATTTACAACAATTATTAGCTCGAGTATCTAATCAACATAAATATGCTTATAACATCTCTAATAAGACTGCTGGTAAGTTTGGATTTGCAATTTGATAACAATATACATGACTTGCTTTTAATTATTATATTATTTATATGTCACTAACTTATACCTCTAAATTATGCAATGTGATAACATGCTAGTTAGGATATTCGTAAGTATTTTATTGTCATACATTTATGGTTACCATTTGTGTGACATAAAGAAGAATAGTATTTTATTAAATATGACTTGAAATTTTTACAAAGGTTGTGTGTTAATATCTATTGAAATTAATAATAAATATTGTAAAACAATTAGAAATTATATTAAATTTACTGTTTCAATACTTCATGAGTTTTTACATATTTTTGCATGTTCATGCATATAATATATTGTATATTTATATTATACTTTATCATTTGAAACACTAATTTATCATTTATTCTAAAGAAATGAACATCGTGATACTAACTCAATTATTTTATGATAGTTTTCACCATACTAAATTTTTCAAAGCTTGAATTTGTGGAACTTGATATTTTAAAAAAAATTATTTATCATGGGTACTTAATGTTGAAATTCACCTTACCACCAGGGGCGGAGCTACCTTGTATGAAGGGGTTATCTGAACCCCCTTCGACGGAAAATTATATTATTTATATATGATTAAAATAAATTTATATGTATATATAGTGTCGAACCTCCTTCGACTATTTATTTTACACATTTTTAACCCCTTTATTAAAAATTCTGACTCTGCCTCTGCTTACCACTAAGGTTCTTGGTGATACTATAATTGAAAAATAAGACATGAAGTCAAGATAAAGTGAAGTCTATAATTTTCCTTCGTCATCAATCATCATATTGATGGAAGTCTGAAGGTTTAATACTTGACAATGAAAAATTCACTTGGATTGTCGATAGGTTTGAAAGGAAGGTATGACAACCTTAAGGTTACAGTTTTGTCAAGGGCTCGTTATGAGTGATTTCACTTATGATTTCATGATTTTAAAATCGTAATTAAGTTTGTGAAAAACTGTAAAAGATGATTGCATGTTGAAAAAGACATTAACAATTTTTCATGCATAATTGTGATATTACAAAAGTAATATTGTGAAAAGAATTTTTAAAAATACTCTGAATCGATTTGATGTATTTTGGTGGTTGAGGAATATAATATTTTTTTTAATGAGAATCATGAATCCCGTCTCACTAGATTTATTCCATTACTACAACTAAATGTGGTAAAAACACACAATTAGTTTAAATAGAACAAAATAACCAAATACATGATAACGTGTGCGGGTGTGACAATGGTAAAATATAATATAATAATCGTTGAGATGGTGTTCATAACAAAAGGGAGAATGCATTGCCATTGTTGTGACATGAAACGTCATTGAAAAAGTTAATGTCGGGCACCTGAACATTATATCAGGTTGTATTAAAATTCCTATAAAAGGAAAGAAAATAAAAGTGGTGTCTTTTCTGCCCCGGTAGATGTGACTCTTAAAAATAATGTTCATGTAGGCCTTCTCAAATACATGATGAGTATGTTGAGGAAAATTTCAAATTGAAAGATAATGTTTTTATGGCCTCGATGATATTGCAAATCAAAAAGCTAATGACTTCTTTAAGGATTGAAACTAAAGATTGATGTAACACCGCAAAAATTGGATAGTTAAATTGGAAAGGAAAGATTTCATTTTTAACTATTGCATCAGTTTTACGATACCCACACAGTTTGTAGAGGCTTTAAGGATCGTAGATGACACTGAGTTTTGAGAAAATTCAAGTTTCTAAAGTTGGATCTACAATTGTTTAATACGACTTATAAGATGGTCTACGAGTCGTAGAAACTGACCGTAAAGTTGATTCAACTTCGAATGGAATTTATGGACGATAGAAAAATCGACGGTGTTTAAATTTTTTTTTTTTGTGGAAAGTGAGTTAAATATTGGGTTCCAATACTTGATTTTATAGTTGACCAATAGGGTCTGTAGGTCCTAAACTGTAGACCTGTTCCAACAGCTTTGATTAAGGGTGTTTTGAATTTTTTTATTTTCCTAACCCCTAAAATATATCGTTTTGACTCTATAACTACCTTTAAACTGAATTAACCCTTCAGATTAAATTCATTCTCTCACATTCACTTAAATCCCCAAATTCCCTCCAAGTTCATCCCCTTCAAATCAATTATCTTTTTAGCTTCAAGGGAAAGGTAGGGTTCAAGCATCAAGGTCTTATTTCTCTCTTTATTTGAAAGGATTTGATGTCTATGCATGCGAGAATTCACCAACAGATCCTTTTCATCCATTGGGTCCAAAAAAACTCCAATCTCTAATGTAATTTCACCCAATTGAGTTAGAGTTTTATGTTAATCTTCATGAGTCCTTTTGATTATGATTCAATTGATGCTATTTAATATATAATCTAATTACATTATTTATAATTGATTTCACATAAACTCATTTTTTATATTTTGATTTTTAGGTATGCACTTTGAACTATGAATTATGATCATCAATTAATAAAAGATTTTATGTATATTTAGTAAAAGAATGAAGTTATGATTTAATGATATTAAAGTCTAGAAGAAGTCTAAAAGGGTAGTGAATATATTTAATGTTGGACTGTTTTGAGAAATAAAAGGAAAGACAAATAATAGTATTTGGATACAAATTATTTTTAAAATATCGACATTTTAATATTTTGACTAAATATTTTAAAGTGTGGATGCTTTACTAATTAAATTAGGAATTGTGACTACTTTACTAATTTTTCCTAAAAAGAAATCCACCATTTCATACCAAAAGCCCATAAGAAATAACCCCAAATCAGCCTACCCATTTCACAATGACCCGACCCAGCCCCATCCTCTTCACAGAGGAAAAGAAACCCAGAAAACGCCAAGAGAAATTCACGTCGATGCACCGCCTGAGCAAGACGCGTGCCCAATTTGTTGTCTACTTCCGGTCCTTCTGATGTAGTACGATTCCAGCTGCAATTTCGTCCAAAATCCGAACCCTAATCCCCCTATATATAATATTGTTTGTTGATCATCATAAAAAAAGGGGTGTGTGTGTGTGTGGAGAAACAAGATCTCTAGTTGGACGAGTCAAGAAAGGGAAAGCATACAGTGAAATACATATTTTTTAAAAAATAAAACCAGACCCAAAAGTCTACCAAAATTACTATAGAGTGTTTAGAAACTGTTCTCTTTTTCCGAACGCGATTGTTTATCAGAATCTCTTAGAGTCGTCGGAAATTGCTACCCTCTAAGCTCGTCAGCTGTCTCAGTTCAGCTGCCCGACAAAAGGTAACGTCTGCTTTTGTTTACTTTTTATTTCGATTTCGAGTATTATGTGTTTGAACATGTCTCTGTTTGGTTTTCCTTGGCTACAATCATGCTTTCCTCTTTATTTTCACTTCGATATTCTTTGTTGAAAGTCTGTTTTGTTTGAATATAAATCTTTTGGCGTGTTCTCTTCGTTTCAGTCGGTCAATCCTTAGCTTTCAAATATACGTGTAGGTATTGAATAAATCTAGTTCGTATTGAAAAATCTCATTCCTGAGGCTAAATCATTTGGTATTCTATTGCCTGTTAATCTGTGATTGTTAGATTTGTCACTCTGTTGGTTTCTTTGGAAGACATATTTATATAATATGATTCATGATGTGTACTTGAGTGGTATAGCAGTGGATCATTTGTGGATATCTGATAATTGTAGTTTGAGCTACTTTGTATTTGATTATGAATCGATTAAATTCTAAGGAACAAATTTGTTTTGGTCTGAGTAGATGACTATTACCAATGCTAGTTAACGTTTCATTAGTTATGTATAGTGTTGCTCTCTCTCATATACAAGAATACTTATTTAAGGTTTTCTGTTAGGAGTTGCTAACATCTCAAAAGTTTAATGTCTTACTTGTAAATATTTTCTTGTTTTTACATTTGTTGCTATCATTATATTGACTTCACCATGTTTGCGTGTTTTACTCATTTGGTGATCTTTTCTCGCTGATGTCAAGGATATCTTTTCTCTAGGTTGATACAGTAAGGTGCTGTTATTTGGCATTTCAAGAGTTCATTATGTGTTCTTTTAAATAGATTTGGATCAACTAGTTTCTTATGTGATTCTTTTACTTTTTCACATGTGACACCAATCCAAGTCCATTCAACTCCCTCTTTTTCCTCTCCTTGAATCTGGAGTTGGTTCAAAATCCAATTCTCATCTTTAGTCAACCCCCTTCATAGAGAAGTCGGAGGACATGGTGGAAGCTGCAAATAAAAGGCTGGAAATTGAATTGTTCTAGTCTCAAAGGCCCAAGGAATAGGTTGTATACCAGTTATATACTGTTGTATACATTGATATACAGTCGAAAACATGATATACATGTCAAAAAAAATGTAGAGGTGCTTGAGGAGCTGAACTAGGATGTATACTTCGAGTATACAGTCTAATATACAAAAGAAAAGAACAGCTATACACAATGGTATAAAAGAAAATAGGGCCAGAAGTCCAACGAGAATTCTAGCATGCCCAACGGGTCCAAAATGAGGCAAGATCCATTTTTGAGTCACTTTAGATTTAGCACAGGTTATAAAGATGGGAAAATTGTATATAATAGCAAACTAATAACCTAAATTAAATAGAATAGCTAGGGTTTGATTTAGTTGTGCTCCATAGCAAACCTTGGCAAAAATTTGCCAGGCGTCTCTCTCCCAGAAGTCTCGCTCGCCACTCTCCCATTCTC
The DNA here is from genome assembly GCA_027704805.1 of Solanum corneliomulleri. Lineage (NCBI taxonomy): Eukaryota > Viridiplantae > Streptophyta > Magnoliopsida > Solanales > Solanaceae > Solanum > Solanum corneliomulleri. Next base: position 5,209 of record JAKWIY010000925.1, read on the forward strand.
GCCTCTCTCGCTCTATACACAGAAGTGTATAATTTCTGTTTCTGTTTTAATAAAGCGAGGAGAAAATTGTATATACACATGCAAAAATGTATATCTTTGTGTTATACACTTAATTATATATTTACAAACATTTTACTTCAAATTGCAGAGAAAAAGGCCAAAGAATTATACAATTGTGAATTATACAATTGCAGTGAAATACAATTTTTCTAACTTTATACAACAGAAGTGTATATATTGTGTTTCTGTTTTTGTATAAAGCGAGAAAAACATATATCTTCTTGCTATAACTTATAATTATGCAATATACATACATTTTATTCGATTCAACTGTATGCAAAGTTAAATACAATTGCAGCGAAATAGGCCAGCGAATTATACAATTTAGGCCAGCGAATTATACAATTTAGGCCTGCGAATTATACACTTGTATATGTATAGCGAATTATACAGTTTTTATGTTTGCTATGGAGCGCAATTATGCAAAGTTTGCTATAGCATACAAATATGAATTTTTTGTTTGCTATATGTGAAAGTTGCCCTATAAAGATTTGGGTCTAAGGCCCAAATTTAATACTCTCTTCCTTTTTACTCCTATTTGTATTATTTTAACTAACTTTGCTTATTCTATGGTTTAATTTAATCAAATTCCCGAGATTGCGAATTTTCTTTATATATAAAAAATATATATAAATATTTATTTTGTACAAGTCACTTAGCTTTTATTTTTAACCTTACCAACCACTTTAAGTCACTATCCTTTTAAAATGATCTCCCTCTTTCCTCCTAAAATAATTCATTAGAAAATGATAATAATAAACAATTAAATAAATAAAAAATGAATTCACTTTTACTTAGTTATATTTGATAATTACTTTAAAAGTTTATTAGTGAAATTGTCGGTCAACCTCGAGTTAACGGGCATTTCGAGGGCCTAACACTTTCTCGGAATGTACATCTGAACTTCGAACCCTTTTCAATTGATTTTGTCTATTTTAATCTTTTGAAAATAATTATAAGTTTTTCTTGATTTTTACTAAAAAGAATTAAGTGGCGACTCTGTAATTTGGAAAACCAATTTCTCTTAAATCATAAGATTAATTGTTTTTTCGAAACTTAGTCAATTTTTATTTTATTTCATTTTTGAATAAAACAGGGGGTTACAGGTAGTATGAGATATCATTCATACACGGCATGAGTGGATTTTGAGAGTAGTCGTGGTTTGTTACTCTTATGTCTATGTACCTAATGAATATTATATATGTTTATGTACTATGAATTATGAATATGAATATGGAGTATGCTTATGACTCCTTAATGAGCTTTACTTTGTGTGAGTGAAGGTATGATACTTCACTTATATATTGCACAAGTAGATTTGTAAAAGGTTATTAATGGTTTCATTATGATATGAAGATGTGCGATTCCATATATTTATGATATGAATATGTTTCATGAATTATGCTAATGACTTCTAAAGTAGCCAAGGTGTAGTTCCTTTCTATTATGATGACTTATGAGTTAATGCATGCTCCAATTGAGTTGGTTTTATGATTTGCTTTCCTTGACATGAGCTAGTGATTATGAATGTCTCCTTACTATGTGTATGAACTATGGATGAGACTAATGTATGACAAGTATAGGTACGGTGATCCAAAGGTGGTACTTAGTGTAGGTAGGGTTATGGGGTTTTATCTATTCATGACACAAGTGCAACCTAGGGTTGCTTATGTAGTTATTCTATTATGATATAATGATCTTCTATTATGATATAATGATCATGATATTTGACTATGCATGAGTATTATGTCTTGTAATGAGTAATATGGTATTATGACTATGTTTAGAGACTATGTTTATGGAGATGTTATTGTTTGTGCTTTGATAAACTATATGTGAGTTGCTTATGATTTGTGATTGTCCAACTCTTTCAAGATGATGTTCAAAAGTGCATAAATCATGGTTTCAATAAAAAAATCCCTTTTTGAGAATATTTTAATGAGTTTTGTTCATGACTTCCATACTTAGTACATTATTTGTGCTAACCCATATTTCTACATTTTAATAAAGTGTAGGGTTTGGAGATCTGATGTTTAACACTTGCAAGATAGGTTTCTAAGGAGCTTGGAGATGAAGACTTGGGGAGTCCACATAGTTTCAAGGATGAACCCACATTGTTTCCTTATGTCAATTATTATTATGTTTTAGACTTATTTAAGGGTCGTGTCCCTGAGATTGTATTCAAGCATCCTAATTCAAAGTATAATAGACTGTCTCATACATAGTGTCTGTAACATCTCACAATTCGAAATAGCTAGGAAGAAGTTAAGAACTGGAAATAGTCATTTTTGAAAATGATTAAAAGTCTCAAAATTTACTTAAGTTAGAAAAAAATGAGTTTTTGGTTAGCTTCAAATGACCATAACTTCTATCTCAAGATGATATATGAGCACTTATTAATATTTTTAGGTATATCTTGGAATTATCTTTCCAACGTCACTGAGTTTGCGCAATTCCGAGTTCGTATGAGTAAGTTATGCGCTTTGGAAGTTGAGTTGTAAGATTAAGGAAAGTCTAAATCTGGATTTCATAGGGATAATTTAGTCTTTCCCTTGCCTAATTATTCTAATTCATTTTTAGGAGTTTAATTGGAGTAAAGCCAGACCTTAGTCAGTTTTAGAAAAATTAATTTCACTCTAGGGCTTGGAGAAAGGAGAAAATATAAGGAAGGAGAAGAAAGTTCAAGAAATCGCTAAAGATTCATCGAGATTAACTTGTGCATTTCGTCAAGAGTGATCTCTACAAAGGTATGTGAGATCACATAGCGTTGGTTTAGTTCACCCTTGCGCCAATCATGATTTATTTCAGCGAACTTAAGTTCTTGAATGCTTACAAATTGAGTTCTAAATGGGTTTGTTGAAATTATATTAAACCCTTGATTCGTTGAAATTGTTGAGGTGCTGTTTGATCTGAATTTATGAATTTAGGTTTATTTTGAGTAGAATCTGATGTACTTTGAACATTTAATCGATTCTAAGAGTTTGGTAAAAGAACCCATGGAGTTTAGAGTTTAAAAACGAAGAAGAAATTTCATCGGACGAAATTTGACACTGCATTCGCGTTGCGGAGCCATCCCCAGATTTGGAAAAATTTGTTTCGCATCGCAGAGTCGCCACAGGGTGCTGCCTCAAAATTTATTTTCAAAACTAAACTTTAAATGTTTCTCCGCATCGCGAACCCATTTTCAAATATTGATTTTTGATCTTTTCTCATGTTTAACTATCTAAAATATTCATAAATATCATAAGATCTTTCAAATCACAAATCACGATCCTTGAATCCATAATTCAATTCAAGGAAAGTTAAGAAGTCAATATAAGTTCTTAAAGTTTTCAAAAATCTTTCACAAATGTTTTAACTTTGTTTTAAGGCTTAAGTTTCAAAGTTAAGCAAAAAGTTGAAACTTGAAATTCATTCGGAACTAAGTATTCCCAAGAAGTTTAAAATATTTTCACATTTAATTAAAAACGGAAGGTGAGATTTCCAAAGAGCCTTTGAACTAGTTTTCGAATAAGAGTATATGCTTTCATAATAAAGCAAAAGGGGAAACTTTGATTTCCAAGATAGCCTTTGAGCTAAGTTTTTGAGCACTAATCTCAAATCACAAAAGGAAGTATGTTTTAAAACATAAGAGCTAATATGGGGAGGAGTTCAGATAACTCACAGCCCCGATAAACCATGTAGCCACCATGGGTAGAAAATGATCATATTTTTTAGATGATTGTTTAAGTTCCTTTTAGCATAAACTAGTGGATCCACTTAGTAGTTTAGTTCTACACTTATGGTAAGGTATAAGACGACTGATGTACCGTGGTGTCACGGTACTTTCAATGTTTTTTCCTTAAGTTTAGTGCGTGTCTAAAGCTTTTTTGTATTTATTTTTGATGTAGGTTTCTCTTTATTTGCAGGAAATCTGTCCAAAGAAGACATCGTAGGAGTTGAGCTGAAATTGCATAAGTGACCACCTACGGAGCCCACGATGGTCCGTCGTAACTGTTATGGTCCGTATGTGGCACCGTAGTGAGAAGAAAATGGTTGCTGAAGGAAGTTGGGGAAGTTTGCAAAGTGTAAGACTACGGAAGATCATGACGGACCGTCACAACCATGACGATCCATCCTTGCATATTCGTCGTGGTTGTCAAGAGTAGTTCCAGTACCCAATTTCAAGAAGTTTCTAAGTGTTGTGGAACAGAACCCCTCGACAGACCATCGTGCTTGCAATGGTCCGTCATATCTGTCCGTCGAGGGTAACAGAAAGTTGATGAAGAAAGCAACTGAAAATTATGCCAAGTATGGAATGACGGAGGCCATGATGGTCATGTCCATGACGGTCAGTCGCAGGGATCGCCGATTCAGACACGTTTTGGACAGATTTTCCTTAAATAGAGTCTTTCTTTTATTAGGTTTTATTTTATTATAAATGGTTCAAAAAACCTCATTTTTGGGGTTAGACTTTGGATATTTTTGTAGTTCTCTTGTTTAAGTATTGAACTCTTGATTTTGGTATTTGATCATACTATTCGAAATCAATTGTTGGTGTTTTAGTGAATTATTCAAGTGAATTTCTGGATTTTCTTCATTCTCATAAAAGTAAGTGCATGAATTCTTATGTTATCAATATGAATTGTGTGATTATTAACATGGGTAAATAAACTCCATAATAACAAGGTAAAATCTAGCTAAAATAATAATTCTAGAATAGTGTCTTACATGTAATGCTAATTCCTTCGCTTAGAAGTTCTTTTAACAGATGACCAATTTTAGAACTCGCCTTATTGCTACTTGCCGGACCAAGGAGGTAGATCATAGGAAAAGAATTATCAACATAGATTTAGTGTATACTATAGGCAACTTTCACATATAGCAAACAAAAAATTCATATTTGTATGCTATAGCAAAGTTTGCATAATTGCGCTCCATAGCAAACATAAAACTGTATAATTCGCTATACATATACAATTGTATGATTCGCTGACCTAAATTGTATAATTTGCTGGCCTATTTCGCTGCAATTGTATAATTTGCTGGCCTATTTCGCTGCAATTGTATAATTTGCTTTGCATACAGTTGAATCGAATTAAAATGTATGTATATTGCATAATTATAAGTGTATAGCAAGAAGATATATGCTTTTCTCGCTTTATACAAAACAGAAACACAATATATACACTTCTGTTGTATAAAGCTAGAGAAAATTGTATTTCCTTGCAATTGTATTTCACTGCAATTGTATAATTCGTTGACCTTTTTCTCTGCAATATTTGAAGTAAAATATTTGTAAATTGTACAATTAAGTGTATAACACGAAGATATACATTTTTGCATATGTATATACAATTTTCTCTTGCTTTATACAAAACAGAAACAGAATTATACACTTCTGTGTATAAAGCGAGAGAGGCGAGCGAGAATGGAGAGTGGCGAGCGAGATTTTTGGGAGAGAGACGCTGGCAAATTTTAATTACTGTTTGCTATGGAGCATAATTAAATCAAACCCTAGCTATTCTATTTAATTTAGGTTATTAGTTTGCTATTATATACAATTTGCCCTACTATATAATAGGCTAGTGTCGGTTAAAACGTAATAAAGTAAGAAAAAATATTTACTAACATACAGCCATGAATATCCACTTTGAAACTCAACCCAAAGAAAAGATACAAAGCCTTAGCTGTGAAATTAGGGGAAAGTTGTAAAATTCTAACTATCATGCTTTGAAATCATAAACATAATAAAATAAGAAAAAATATTTACCAACCTACAAGCATGAATATCCACTTTGAAACCCAGACACGAAGAAAAGTATGAAACCCTAGCCGCGAAATGATGGAGAACGGGTGAATATATCATTTTTGAAAAAATGAAATGAGTGGGGAAGTAATGAGGATTTAGGGATTTAGTCTATGTGGCAGTGTAACCTTATTGGCATGCAATGTGGCATCCACATGGCATTTAACAACTTCTATTGATAAGAAGGGTACTTTTGATCCAACAGTTTGACATGAAGGGTAGTTTTAAGCTGAAATATAGTTTAAGGATAAATATGAGCTATTTCGACTAGTTTAAGTGTATTTTTGACCCTTTCAATTTAATCTACGTGACAGTGAAATTCTATTGGCATCCACGTGGCATTTAATAACTTCCGTTAATAAGAAGTGTACTTTTGACCCAATAGTATAACAGGAAGTGTAGTTTTGAGCCGAAATAAAGTTTAAGGGTATATATATGAGCTATTTTAAATAGTTTAAGGGTATTTTTGATCCTTTTTCCTTTACAATAACTTCTCATACATGAAGAATGTGTTGATTTTTATCTCACTATTTCGCTGACTGAAGTATTTGGAAAACCATAAGTTTTTATTTAAAGAACTATAGTAAATGATAACACATGATTAAGAGTCACGATTGATGCAAGAATATATCTTATGTCCCCTAAAGGGTTGTTTGGTTTGAAAACAAGTGATATTGAGATTAGTTATCTAGATAAGTTATGTTGGGATATTTATATGTTGTAATTAGTTATCGAGTATTTTTATTGATGGTTTGATTAGTTGTATCCAAAATAATGTACATTGCATAATTTCTAAGAACAAGTTATTTGTTTACAAAATTACCCCTCCACCTTTTGTAGTTTGTTATATTATCTTTGCAAACTTTCGTAATTCGTTCTTCAAAAATAAAATTTCCATTTTATATCGTGATATTTTATTTTTATGTGTACATTCTCATGATTGTACACATGTATATTTTAACACACAAACTTTCATTTTATTTAGCTAAAAAATAAAAAAAATCATCTTAAATTTGTTAAAGTAAAAAAATATATAATTTGTATGACTTAATTTAAGCACATGACACTCTTAAATTGTAAAATATAAAGTAACCTTCATATTAATTCATATATATATAATATAAAATTTCAAGTGACCAAATATACTTAATAAAAATAGTTAAAAATATAAACAAGCATAAGAACTACTCAAATAATTCAACATATGATATATTCATAAATAAAAATTATATTTATGTAGTATAATTTATAATGAAAAATACAAAGAATCAACATAAAAATAAGGAGTTGTGAAGGTTGTGAATGTTATTATATAAAGTTTAAAAGTAATGTGAATATACATGAATGTGAAATTATGTATAAAGGGTTAAAGGGATACTTCAGTCATTTTACCTATTTTATTTCGGGATGAGCTTTTCAGTTATCATATTCCACTAAAATGTAGAGATAGCGTATCCTAATTCTAGCTATTAATATTGAAATATACAAGTAATTTCAGGTTTTGCAACCATACAAGAGATTAAAGACTACCAAAAATTTATTTCGGCTTTCCTTATCCATCATTGATCATACCAAATAACCTCTAATAAAAAATAAAATATGAAATATATTATGTCATGAAATATATATATTCTTTTAACTCTTAAGCAATTCAAGTTAATGGTCAAATTGATCGGTGACCCCTAAAGTTGACATCAACTTTCACTTAGGCACTTCGACTAAGCGATGTTTATTTAGACAAATCAGTCCTTATGTAAGATTTCGATGTGTCATTTTGATACTTTGAGCTGACACGCCAAACTAAGTATGATACACTCAATATACTAGCGCGTAATAGGCTTTATTTAGCTATTTTATTTATTTTATTTTATCTTCTTCTTCTCTATTTCTCAAGCCAACAACTCCCACAATTTTTTCAAGCTTAAACTCCTTCAATTGAAGTTAAATTTATTTATTCAAATCCATTTTGAAACCATTTTTTCTTCATTGTATTGCTTTTATAAATGTACCATCACCTCGCTCCACCTTTTTTGTCGAGAAAATGAATATGAACACCATATTTCATATCATATTTCTTCTCTCTTTCTTTCTTCCTCTCCCTCTATTTATTGATCTACCAAGGGATACAGATCCTAACGATCGACAGGAAAGTAAATGTAATCTCTACACAAGGTATGAAAGGATTTTGTGGCCCCAAAAGGTTTTATGAAAATTTAGTGAGACAAAAAATACATAGATAGAGCTTTAAAAACAAGCTGAGAAGGAGGAAGTAGCTCGAATTGAGAGGTCATCGCCTATTCCCTCTGAAATTGATGAGGAAGTTTGCGTATTACAACTCATAACTTGCAACTTAACCAATTTGTCTTACACTAACTAGGATTGTGGTAGAGTGATAATTAAGTATTTTTTCATTTTTAATCAGAAATTTCAAGCTTGAATTCTTGTGAGTACTAAACCGTCTTTATTAAAAAACATTGAAACTTTTCGGTACATAGGTTAGTTGGTGAAAAAGGAAGGCATAATAAATAAATCGGATCCTTAACTGTCACGACCCAAAACGAGCCGCGAGTGGCACCCACACTTATTATCCTATGTGAGCGAACCAACAAATCTAAACCCTAACGTTTACCAATATTCCAACCATAACTAACAAAATACAATGCGGAAGACTTAAAACTCATTAATATAACCAATAAATAACTTCTAAAATTCAATACTTATTATTCCCAAAATCTGGAAGTCATCACCACAACAACATCTATCCTCAAATTTACTAAATCTAAGAGTATTTAAGAGACTAAAAATAGTAAATGAATGGTCCATGTCCGAACTTCAAGGACATCAAAACACGAAGGAGAGAATCCAGTCCAGCTAGGAACAATAGCTCACCCTGAAATCTGACGTGATGAAGACTGGCTAGAGTTGCGGACGAGTCGAAGTCGATGGCACGTTTGCCTGATTCCATAATAACAAGAGAAAAATACAAGTAGGGGTCAGTACAAGGAACACGTAGTGAGTAGGTATCATCGGCCAACTCAAAATAGAAAGCAATATATATCAAATAATAATATAAAATCAACTACAATACTCAACAGGTGACAACAACAAGTACCATAACCATTGGCCACAACACCCAGCACATCTATGAGGACTCAAGCCTCCACACCGTACTCATTTGGATAATAGGTTCTTTAAATTTGAGTATATTAACATAAGTCAAGATTCATTCTCTTTATTCTTCTTGTGTCGGAACGTGACACTCCGATCCCCTACTACTACGTGTCGGAACGTGACACTCTGATCCCCTAATACTACGTGTCGGTTCATGACGCCCGGTCCCCTAATTCTACGTATCGGTTCGTGACACCCGATCCCCTAATTCTACGTGTCGGTTCGTGACACCCGATCCCCTAATCTCATTACTTTAGTTCATCAAGACTTCCTTTATGTCAAGACATCATCATTAATAGAGAGATTTAAGGTTTAAGATTCAACAGCCTCATCATCATAATCCATCGCAATTACATAATCACATCATGCAACCACACAATTAAGCATATAGAATACTTTACAATGCTACCCAATACATATCAATCGCTATTTAGAGTTTACTATGAAATAGCATAAACCATAACCTACCTCCACCGTAGAATCGTGATCAAGCAATCTACTTCCCCAATGCCCTTGCTGTCTCTTCGTTCTTCTCTCTCTCACATCGTTCTCTCTTCTTTTCTTTTTAATTTTCTCTTCTTCAGTTCTCTTTGTTTTTACCCTAATTACCATATAATTCATTATGATAAAAATACCCCCTATTTATTCCATATTATCTTCTTTAATCCCAACTAAATAAATTATTAACATTAACCCACTAACTTTATAATTATAATCATGAATAGTCCAAAACGCCCCTTAAAAAAACTGTTAGCAGAAATCCGACCCAGTCAAGGTTACGCCACTCGTGACGGCCCGTCGTGCCTGAGACGGTCCATCCTGCAGGGTCGTCACAGAGTTCAGAGAGTCAATTTCAGTGAAGGGTTTTGTGACGGTCCATCGTGTCTACGACAGTCCGTGCTCCAATTCCGTCACGAAGTTCAGAGAGTTGATCCCCGTACCCAAATTTCAGAGTTTAAGTGTTTTGGCACGAAGACTCTCGACGGACCGTCGTGCCTATGACGGTTCGTCCTACCTGTCGTCGAGGGTAATGAGGAGAGCAGTAGGAGAATTACACAAGTGTGGGACGACGGAGTCCGTCACTGTCCGTCGTGACCATGACGGTCCGTCGCGTGATCCGTCGACCCAGTCAGTTTTTATCAAAAATAATTCTGCTGCTCGAAACGACTAAACAGGTCGTTACATTAACTTGGCTTCAAATTATAACTTTGACCTTTAATTTTGTTAGAGCACAAATAGACACTTTAACTATACAAAACATAAAGAAAAAAATACTCGGATCCTACCTGGCAAAATGCGTAAAATACACCCAAATTAGGCGCGTCAAATGTAAAAATCCAGGGGCCCAATAGTAAAAAAAACAATGAAATGACAATTAAGCTCTCTTTCTAATTTTTCAATAATTTTCCCCTCTTTTTTGCATTATTTGTTGTTCATTGCAAAATGCAAGTGACATTTAATTACTTTTTTGTTATTAAGAAAAAAAATTATAATGAAGTTTTTTTTTTGGCAAGATGAGCTTAGTATACAATTATACAAGTTGAATGCAATTTAAGTTTTAAGGCATTTTGATTAGATATCAGACTGCTACTCAAACTTGACAAAAATCCTTGAAAAATTCTTTGAGACAATTTATCAAACACTTTTAGTGCACCATTTTACTTATTAATTTTAAGCATTGTAAGTTCATTTTTTGGCCTCCAAAATTCATAATTGCAGTTCTCTTCACTATGACAATCACAATACGCAAAGCACCCTTTTTTTCCATTAAGTATTTGACAACTTAAAGCATAAATATACTTCAAACTAAAGAAAAGAAGGAGAAGTTCATTGATTCTCATGTCTTTCCATATTTATGGCTGCTTTGAGATAATTTTGCAATAAAAACATTAGTTTCCTCCTGAGATTCTCATATTAGTTTGAACATTTGACAACATTATGCAAATTCTTGTTTGTAAGATGTTGAATCTTGATACCTTGACTAAATTGGGGGAGAAGATTATATAACCCGTAAATGAAATTTCAGCAAATATCTTGAATAATTTTTTCTTTGATTTGAATATAAGGGGCATGAATTTCAGATTAGGAATTTTTAAGAGAGAGAAGAGAAGAGGTACTAGTATTTTTTTTTCCTAAAAATGAATTTGTTTTCACTTTCATCTAATTCTTTATTATAATTTATTTTTATAATTTTTAAAATCTAGGTGTATTTATTTTAGTTAGTTGGCAGCAACTGAGTGGTTTACTTTTCCACCTCAGAGCATGTGTGTAACATGCGTTTTGCTTGAAATATTTGTGTGTTTTTTGTTTAAATTTAGGATAGTTAAAGTGTCTCTTTGTGCACTATCAAAGTTAAAGGTCAAAATTATAATTTAAAGTCAAGTTAAGGGTTTAATTTATGTATTATGCCAAAAAAGAAATTGTCCCAGTTAGCTTTGAGTTATCTAGTGACAATATTAATCGAGTTGACTTCCAACATGTTGCTGACTCTAAATACAAATAAAAGAGTTATATTTATTTAATTATGAAAAAATTAAATGTTTACTTAAAAGCTGAGTATTTTTTATATATCAATATTTATGCTGAACTACATACATAATGTCTTTTTTCTAACATTATTTTGTTATTTAAAATCTTCTAAATATAACGAGAGTTATGGGCCGTGTTCCATAAAATAATTTGGCTTGGAGTAGTGTTAGGGTTATAGTTTTTTGAAGCCTACAGTATCATATCGCAAGCTCTGCACTCGGATCGCTATTTCTGTAAGTCGTTCTTCACTGAATCTTTATGTTGTTTTTTGCATCTGCGTATTCATTTTTGTTTTGCATATCTGTATTTGTACGATTCTCTGATAATTGCAGACATTTCAATGTGGATGCAATTTCAAGGGTTTATAATTTGTATTTTTATATGTATAATAGAGGAGAGAGGCAAAAGATGAACAAAGGAGAGAGGCACACATAATTATAACTAAAGAGGCTGCAAGTAATAATTAATTTAAAATTATACTATATTAGCTAATTAACTAGTATATATTTTTATTCGCATAATTTTTTCAAAAGATAAGGTAACCCCGCAAGGAAAAAAAACAACAACAATAAAGAGTAAAGCAAAGAAACTTGTCCATGCATATCCTCAACATTAGGCATAATATAAGGGGAGGGAGTAGACATTTCTGATATAATTAATGTTTACATTACTAGGTCATTTTTATAAATAACTTCTTATAAGGACAAATATCAAATGATAATTTAGAAATTGATAGAATATCCACAGTTTAAAGTTTAAGAATTTATTTGTTTTGAAATCTCAAGTAATATATAATATATAATAACTAAAGTTAAGGTAAAAGAAATTATAAAATTTTGTTGTACGCTCAACAAAATTATAGTTCTCGTTAATTCAATGTTGTAGTCAAGATATTAAATAGGATAAATAACACAAATTTCATTAGTTTAGGGCTTAATTATGTATATTTCAATGAGTTTTCAAAATTATCATTCGTCCCAAATTTCATTCGTTAAATTAATACATATATCTGGTCCATCCAATACATGTGTAAGCATATAAGTTACCATTTTTTTCATAATACAATTGTAGGAATAATTTTATAGAACTAGTATCCTAAATCAACATTTTAACCATTATGACATATATTAAAAACCATTATTTATATGGAAGAAAATAAATATCAACCTCAGTATCATATTCTTACTATTCTAGGAGAAAAGAGATATTTATACTTACGTAAATACGTCACATTTATGTGATTATTGTGAAGTTGTGAGTGTGAAGAAATGGAGCATAATTATCCTATTTATCACTCCTTTTTAAGAAATTTTATATAAAAATTCATATTAAATGTGAGTCCTTATAATTCGTAAGAATGTGAACAGTCAAATTTTCATTTTTTAAGCAGAAAGTCTACTATAAGGTTAATTATAGACTTTCTCTTTCTTTATGATAAGTACCTGAAATCCAATGTCATGTAGTACAATTCTCCTACAATCTAAAATAGTCATTTTACATCTATTAAAAAAATAGTATTATATTTAAAATCACACTAAAATTATATGCCTGCAATATACTAAATGAGTAGTAACAATGTATACATATGCCATTTTCCTTCTCAAGATCTTTGAGGGTAAACTCCTATGTGTATGACGTTATCGTCATCTATCAGCAAGTCAAAATCATTAACGTTCAAGCTGAATAAAGAGATTCAACTACATTATTCCTAAAAAATACCCCAAAATTATTCTAACCTCTATTTTGTAATTTTTCATAATGTTACATCATTTAGCCTCCGACTCGACCAACAAGTATTTTTATCCACATCTTAAAATACATAAAAACTGTATTCAAGAAACAAACTTATAATTAGCACGTCAAAAATCTCACCATTCGATTAGTTAGAGAAGAGCTAAAGACGGAAGTGCAAAAAAGAATTTTTTAATAAAGCAAAACAATCTAATTTTGGAATGAGGAGACGAAAATTAACTTGAATATTCAATGAAACGTTATGCTTTAGTATTTATATTTATATTTATAACAAGTAGTACAATTTGTAACTTGCATAAAAATAATAAAATATTACAAATAAATAAGTGTTGAGTGATTAAATTGTTAGTAATATTTTTTTGATTAAGTTGTGATGAACTTTTATTGTTAATTTCTACAAAAATCACATTATTAATAACTCTTAATTATATTAAGAGTTTTTTGTATGCTATAACTATACTTTGCATAATTGCACTCCATAGAAAACATAAATATGTTTATTTTGCTATACATATACAAAACAATAGTTGTATAATTCGCTGTACTTTTACAAAGAAACCAATTGTATAATTCGCTATACATATACAAAAGATCAATTATATAATTTGTTTACATATAAAACGGGAAAGAGAGAAAGACAAAAAAGAAATTGGGTAGGGGAATATTTGTATTGTATAATTATAAGTGTATAGGACGAAGATATATGTATTTGCATGTGAATATACAATTTTTAGTGTAGTTAATGTAATACTAGCGACGAAACACTAAATCATCTTTGTATACATTTAGCAACACACATTTAGTGACGATTGCGTGACAATTATTTTTTGTCTCGCAAAATTTTTAGTGACGAAATATGATTTATAAATGACGAAGTTATTTGTCCCTGATAATCAAATTTGTTGTTGTGGCTATAAAGCTTATATAAGGCTTTTCGAAGTCTTGTACGTCGTGTTACATCTAGGGAGTACTCCTCGATCGTGACATTCAAGGGAATGGAAACATCAATGATAATATCACACACCGTATTGGTGCAAGGTAGATGAAGTGTAGACTTGCTTCTAGAGTCTTATGTGATAAAAAGGTACTAGCGAAACTCAAAGGTAAGTTTTATAGAGTGATGGTTTGTTCGACTATGTGACTAAGTGTTATCCAATCAAGAACTCTCAAGACCAAAAGATGCATGTTATGAAATGAAGATATTGAGGTGAATTTGTAATCATAGTACGAGAGATAAAGATTAAAAAAGAAGATATTCTATCACAAGTATGTTGAGGCGGATGTACTATCATTGTCTATAATCATTTTTTATAATTTATCCTTGTATGTTATTTATGGTGTTTCGACTATTATATGCTTTATTGTTGTTTTGGTTTTCTTTGGTACACGTTGTCAATATCTCATTATCATTTGCTATATTTCTCTTCATTGTCTCCTCCTTCTTTATACCGATATTTATTGTATTTGAACTGAAAGTCTCTCATAAATAGTCTCTCTACCTTCACGAGGTAGTGATGAGGTGTGTGTGCATTCTACTCTCTCCGGATCTCATTTATGAGATTTCACTGAATATGTTTATTGTTATCTTTGAATTTAATTAGTGACACAAAATGTATTAATTATAAAATTCCTTTCAAATATATTTTATAATATATTCCAAAGTATAATTTATATCAATAAATTGTTTTCGTATATACATTCATATGATAAGCAAAATAAAATTTGAAGTATGAATATTAAAATATTTAACTTCAGAAAATAAAATGAATTATATCACACTTCAGAAATTTATCTTTAGATTTTTGAATGTAAAAGACTTGTCATATGCTTAATTATTAGACATTGCAATTGATATAAAATTGAATCTTGTAGTATATCAAATATTGGTCCCTTTACATTCACTTAAAAACTGAAAACCACTATTGCTCCTTAACCTAAAAAATACACAATGAATTCCCAAAGACTTTCCACCACCAATGTTGCGCTCCAAACGATTATTTATTCAGGGGCTCTGTTATTGATGGTAAAATCTTAGTTAATTGATAAATATATACTAGCTTCAGGACACATGCATTGCACGTGCCCCAATTTTGCTAGCATATTTTTTTTTTAAAATAATAAGATAATATTAAACATGTGTAAAAAGAGTAATATAAATTTGAAGAAACAAATTTAAGCTACTTAAATGACTTAGTTGTTCAATACAAAATATTAAAGATGACTTAAACTTAGAAAAAATAATTAAATTTAGTTATATAGGTGCAATATGTAATCAAATAATAAATATGTGGTTGTTTGTACAACTACAACATGACATTATTTATGATTATAATATAAGTTTTAACAAAATTTTCAAAACTAATGTTACTACAAATAACTCTAAGGAATCTTACTCAAAATAAAGACACGTATATGCATTTTAAAGTGTAAGCACATAACTAACTTTTTTTCCATAATATAATTGTAGAAATAATTTTATAGAGCTAGTATCCTAAATCAGCATTTTAACCATTGCGTCATACAATTAAAAAACAATTTTACTTGGAAGAAATTAAAATATCAATCTTAGTATGATATTCTTACTATTATGTGTGTGTGTGTGTGTGTATGGGTATATATATATATATATATATAAGATATATTATCTATATTATATATATATATATATTATATATAAACACACCCTCTATTAGTCCTGTACATTCTTAAAAACTGAAAACCTCTATTGCTCCTTAACCTAAAAAATATACAATGAATTCTCGAAGACTTTCCACCACCAATGTTGTGCCCTAAACGATTATTTCATTAGAGGCTCTATTATTTATGGTAAAATCTTATTAATTGATATGTATATACTAGCATTAAGACACGTGTGTGCACGTGTGTAACACCCATTCAGTCGTTTTGAGCGCTAGAAAAATTTTTCTTTTATTAAATACTTTCTGATAGATTTTAAATGGATATTTTGGACTAGTCATAATTAAAATTATGAAATTAGTGGGTTAATTTCAATAATATACTTAGTTTGGTGGTTAAAGAAATAATAGAAAAATAAATAGTGGGTCACATTTACCACCTTTATAATTAATTACATAATTTAGGGTAGAAAATAGCCTGTAGTAGAAAAGAAAAATCGAAGATTGCACAGACATAACAAAAGGGTTGAAGCGGCGGTTTCAAAATGGAAGGGCTCGGAGGCAATACGGAAATGGAAAGGCATTAGAGAAGTAGTTGCTTGACTTTGATTCTTCGGTGGAGATAGGTTATGGTTTATTTATGTTTGATAGATAAACTCTCAATAGCGATTGATATGTATTGAGTGATATTGTGAAGTTTCCTATGTACTTGATTGTGTGGTTGTATGTATTTGTTGTGTGGTTTGTGGTTGGCCTAAATTCTGAGACTGTTGAATTTATAAACTTGATTCTCTCTATTAAAATGACGCTTTGAATAAAGAAGGCCTGATGAAATAAAATAATGAGGTAATTTGATCGGATTGCGACAGGATATTATTGGATCGGAGTGTCAACATTCCGACACGGTATTATGGGATCGAAGTGTCACGTTTCAACACGGTATATGGGATCGCAATGTCACGTTCCGACACAATAACACTAAAGGAAAGTAATCATGAATTAATTTAATATACTCAATCTCAAAAAACCCATTTTTCAAATGAGTATGGTGTGGAGGCATGAGTCCTCATAGGAGTTATTGATATTGTGATTGATGGTGTACCTACTATGGTGTTTTGTTGTCACTGGTTCATGTTTTGTTGCTTACCACCTCCTAA
Source organism: Solanum corneliomulleri (assembly GCA_027704805.1). Classification (NCBI taxonomy): domain Eukaryota; kingdom Viridiplantae; phylum Streptophyta; class Magnoliopsida; order Solanales; family Solanaceae; genus Solanum; species Solanum corneliomulleri. The sequence continues at coordinate 22,302 of JAKWIY010000925.1, forward strand.
GTATTGTAGTTTATTTTATATTATTATTCAATATTTATTGATTTCTATTTTGAGTTGGCTGATGATACCTACTCAGTACATGTTCCTTGTACTGATCCCTACTTGTATTTTATTCTTTAATCCTTTGTGGAGTGCATCAAGTGTACCATAGTCTTCTACTCGCCCTCAGCTTTAGCAGTCTCCAGCACATCACATTTCAGGGTGAGCTATTATTTCTACCTCGTGCTGGATTATTTCATTCACATCTTGATGTTCTCGAATTTCGGACATGGACTATCTTTTACTTATTTTGGTTTCTTAAATACTCTTAGACTTGGTAATTTGAGAATAGATGTCCTTGATGTGATGACTTTAAGATTTTGGGGATAATAAGTGTTAAACTTTAGAAGCTTATTTAATTGGTTACTTGATAAGTTTTGGAACTTCCGCCATATTTTTGTTATTTATATTTGAACTATTGGTTATGTTGGAGTTTAGATTTGTTGGTTCGCCCACCTAGGAGGTTAAGTGTGGGTGCCATTCACGACTCATTTTGGGTCGTGACAAACTTGGAATAAGAGCATTTGGTTCGATGATCTCATCACAAAAGGACAAGTCTACTAGAATCTTGTGCAACGGTACGTGGATGCCTTTAGTTTTCTTCGAGAGGCTATATGAATTTAGGAAAATTCATATTTTTCTTTATTTCGTTCTATTACTTGGATCCAATTGGTATCTTACCTTCTTCACTCTATTTGATAGATGGTTAGAACTAGAGCAACAACTCTGCCAACACCGGCAAGATAGGGTGCTTCCTAGCCAACCATTGAGGCTGCAGATCGAGGGAGTGCAGTGGCGAGAGGTCGTGGTAGAAGTCACGGGAGAAGGCCCACTAGAGGTAGAGTACAAGCACCTGGTCCATCTAAGGATAGGGCAGTGACTCCACTATTGACTGTAGAGGTAGGAAGAAAGGGTGATGAAGGGAAAGATGAGAAAATTCAGGAGAAAGAAGTACCACTCCACCCTACTCCGGAGATGATTAATCAGGATCTTACTTATCTCAGCGAGTTATCTGATCAAGGCCAGACGCTCCCAGTGTTTTCTGTACCAGCACCTCGGGTTCAGGGAGTACAACATGCAGCTGATGTGGCTCTCCGCATGGATGCATTCTTGGAAATAGGCACGTTTCCTCGATTGGTTACAGGGTCTATAATGGCAGGTGCTCATCATGACCTTTTCATTAAGTTCTTAAAGTTGAATCCTCCAGTCTTCAAGGGTGCTGAATTTGAAGATGCCTGTGATTTTCTGGTTGATAGTCATGAGCTGCTACATAAGATGGACATAGTAGAACGATTCGGTGTTGAGTTTGTGACCTACCAGTTTCAGGGGGATGCCAAAATGTGGTGGCAGTCTTATGTTGAGTGTCAACCAGCAAAGGCACCACTTATGACTTGTGCATCAATTTCTAGCTTATTTATGGAGAATTATATACCTCGGACTTTGAGGGATAGGAGGAGAGATAATTTCCTGAGCCTAGAGCGAGGAAGGATGTCTGTTGCTGCTTATGAGGCCAAATTTCGTGCACCATCCAGGTATGCCACTCAACTTTGTTTTAGTCCACAAGAGCGAATTAGCCGCTTTGTGAAAGGATTGAGGTTAGATTTTCAAATTCCAGCCTTACAGGTAGCTGCTGCAGCAAAATCCTTTCAAAAAGTGGTTGCTTCTGTGATAAAGGTAGAGGGGTAATCCATACGACTTCACCAAGGCGTTGACATTTAAGAAGTTCCGTAAGGTAGGTGATTTAGTGGTTCTTACTCCAGAGGGTAGAGTTCAGGCGGTTATCCAGCCTGTCCTATTCAGTCTTCATTGCAGGCTTCAACTGAGGTCCGTCGCAGGTCAGTCAACCTTTTTCTGAGTTTGGAGGTTATCTCCAAACTTTTTCCTTTTCACAGAGACCTACACTTGACTCCAGGACTTGTTATGGATGTAGAGAGGCTGGACATATTAGGAAATATTGTCCAAGGTAGAGTTAAAGATCCTTAATACTTAGCAAAAGAGGTGGTCATTCGGGAGGACATGCTGTCCAAGGTAATGGTGGTCACCAGTTTAGTCGGGGTGGAGGGAAGGTTGGAACTACTGTAGCGCAGCCTGGTAGGGGCAATGGACAGACAAGTGATAGGGCCCATTGTTATGCTTTCCCCGGGAGGTCTGAGGAAGAGACTTTTGATGCTGTTATCACAAGTACTCTTCTGGTTTATGATTGCATGACTTCTGTATTGTTTGATCTTGGATCCACATTTTCATATGTATCTTTCTCATTCGCTACTAGTCTTGATCTACATAGTGATTTGCTTGACATGCCTATCGTGTCTCTACTCCTATGGGTGAGTCTTTGATAGTCGAGTAGGTGTATAGCTCTTGCCTTGTGACTTTGGTGAGGAGCAATGCTTATGTAGATTTGATTATTATGGAGATGGTTGATTTTGATGTAATTCTGGGTATGACTTGGCTTACTCCAAATTTTTCTATCTTAGATTGTAATTCTAAGACTGTGACCTTGGCCAAGCTTGGATAGATCCTCTAGTGTGGAAGGGTAATTATATTTCCACTCCAATTTGTATCATTTCTTTTCTTAATGCTAAGAGTTGGTGAGTAAAAGTTGTTTATCTTTCTTGTCACATTTCAGGGTGAAATTTCAATGTCCTTCGATCGAATCTGTTTCAATAGTCTGTGAGTTTGTTGATGGTTTTTTTTGCAGCCTAGCCTGGTATGCCACCAGATAGGGATATTGATTTTTATATTGACCTAGAGTGAGGGACTCGCCCCATTTCCATTCCACCTTATAGAATGGCCCCAGCTGAGTTAAGAGAGTTAAAGGATCAACTTCAGAAGTTGTTAGGTAAATGTTTTATTAGACCGAGTGCATCTCCCTGGGGTGCTCCAATGTTATTTGTGAAGAAGAAGGATGACAGTTTTAGGATGTGCATAGACTACAGGTAGCTGAATAAGGTAACTATTAAGAACAAGTATCCCATTCCTCGCATTAATGATTTGTTCGATCAGTTACAAGGTGCTTGTGTCTTCTCTAAAATTGATTTGAGGTCTGATTATCATCAATTGAAAATATAAGCAACAGATACCAAAGACTTCTTTTCGAACCAAGTATGGGCATTATGAATTCTTAGTAACGTATTTTGGGCTTACGAATGACCCTGTTGCTTTCATGAGCCTGATGAATGGGATTTTTAAGCCATATCTAGACCTCTTTGTTATTGTATTTATTGATGATATATTGATATACTCAAATAGCACGAAAGAACTGGAGGAGCATTTGAGAATTGTATTGGAGTTGTTAAGGGAGAAAATGCTTTATGCCAAATTCTCCAAGTGTGAGTTTTGGCTTGATTCAGTGTCCTTCTTGGGGCACGTGATTTCTAAGGATGGATTGATGGTGGATCCTTGTAGGATTGAAGCAGTGAGAGATGGGTAAGACCTATTAATGTTTCAGAGGTAAGGAGCTTTGTTAGTTAGCTAGCTACTACAGTCGATTCGTCAAGGAATTCCTTCTATTGCTTCCCAATTGACAAATCTGACTAAGCAGAATGTTCCATTTGTATGGTCAGACTAGTGTGAAGAAAGCTTCCAGAAACTCAAGACCTTGTGGACTACTGCACCAATTCTTGCCTAGCCAGTGGAAGGTAAGAATTTTATTGTTTATTATGATGCATCTTATTCTTGTTTGGGTGCAGTTTTAATGCTAGAGAGGAATGTAATTGCTTATGCTTTGAGGCAATCTAAAGTGCATGAACGTAACTATCCGACCCATGATTTGGAGTTGGCTGCAGTTGTATTTGTATTAAAGCAGTGGAGACATTATCTACATGGTGTCAAGTGTGAAGTTTATACAGATCATCATAGTTTACAATAGGTCTTTACTCATAAAGACTTGAATTTGAGGCAGAGGAGGTAGATGGAGTAATTGAAATACTATGATATTACTATTTTATATTACCCAGGAAAAGCTAATGTTGTGGCAAATGCCTCAAGTAGAAAAGAAGGGAGTATGGGTAGTTTAGCCCACTAAGAGGTTTCCAGACGCCCATTGGCTAGAGAGGTTCAGATTCTGTCTAATGACTTTATGAGGCTAGAAGTACTGGAGAAAGGAGGACTTTTTGCCTGTGTGGATGCAAGATCTTTTTTTCTTGACAAGTTTAAGGGAAAACAGTTTGATGATGAGAAGCTGAGCTGAATTCGAAATATAAAATTGCGAGGAGAGGCTTAAGAGGCAGTAATTGATGAAGAAGGCATCTTGAGAATTAAGAGAAGGGTATGTGTGCCCCGTGTTGATGATTTGACTCATACTATTCTTACAAAGGCTCATAGTTCGAGGTATTCGATACATACTGGTGCAACCAAGATGCATCGTTATCCAAGGCAATATTATTGGTGGAGTAGAATGAAGCGTGACATTGTTGATTTTGTTGCCCAAAGCCCTAATTGTCAGCAGGTAAATTATGAACACCAGAGTCCTGGAGGGATACTTCAGAGAATGTCCATTCATGAACGGAAGTGGGAAATAATTGGAATGGATTTCGTTTTGGTCTTCCAAAGACATTGGGTAAGTGATTCTATTTGGGTAATTGTTGATAGGTTAACTAAGTCTGCTCACTTCATTCCGGTGAATATGACTTACAATGTAGATGTCACAATCCAAAAATGGATGTGCTTCCACTCGTCTTATCCCACCAAGACAAGTCAGCGTAAAATCTAATCAACTAATTACGTGCGAAAATAAAATAAAACTTTGATAACAATTTAACTTAATTCAATCCCCAAAACCTGATTGTCACGTGTACAAGCCTCTAAAGTATTTACCAATGAATCAAAAGGAAGATACAAGTCTCATATGACATTGTTCCTAGAGTAGGACAAGATCATAAATAATGGTGAAAAGGTCCACAAAAATGACAAACAACTACCTCACAAATCTCCATATGAAGCCTCAGACAAGAAGAAGAGAAATATCACCTACAAAAAAATTGTAGTAACAAGGGTTGAGTACCAAACCACAGTACCCAACATGTAAACGTCTAAACTCAAGCTAAGGGGATAAAATACGGGTACTCCTTACACACAACCGAACATCCATAACTACAACCTATATAAAATTCAGCCCAACCTAACTATTCACAATTTTCATAGCACCCAACTCATCAAAATCATTTTCAATAAATTTGCACATCCTCAACTACAAACTCAATATTCAACAATCAAAACTTTCACAAAAAGACACTCACAATATCAGCAACACACAAGATCAAGTTCATCAAGTAGAGGTAATCAAATATCGAGATACAACAATTGAATCACACTCAATGTCAACTCCATGTATTTTTTCACATGCCAAATTACAACTAATATTCAAAACCATCATACACCTCATACCAACACCTAAGAAAATTTTTATCACTTCAATAAATTGGTTTAATATAAGCTAGCTCATCACCTCTACTTATTATCAATTCCCTATGTAATACATCATACCAATCTATATTGTCCCATCAATAAATTAGTTTTAATCCCCTCAAAATCCTCATTAACCTT